>MU188098.1:29029-44670 GCA_016904865.1 Pissodes strobi | reverse complement strand
AATAATAATAATAATAATAATAATAATAATAATAATAATAATAATAAATAACATTATAAAACTGTATATTCATTCCGAGAATAGCCGCGGGAGCGTTTTATATACATACCTTTCCAATTCAGAATTTTGTCAAAGAACCGCGAAGTGTCCAGCTCTATGACAATATCAATAACATGCAAGCCGTTAACGATTATCATTGAATGCTCGCATCACAATTATTATTTTTTTATGACAATGACACACACACACTTAAGAGATCTTATGGCACTTGACGAGCGGTGTGTTTGCGAAGATGTTGATTGACACGGCTCTTGAATAGGTCTAGGGTGTAATTTGCGGGAAGCAGATGTCCTGGGGGTGAGTTCCACAGCGATTCAGTGCGCCAAACAAAGAAGTCCTTCTAAACCGATGTTCTAGGTGTTTTCAGTTGTACAAGGAACGGGTGCGCTCTTGCCGTCTGCCGTGACTGTTTGACAGGCGTTGCTGGGAGTGGGATGAGGCGAGCCAAATCCTGGCAACATCTGCCGTGAAAATATCTGTAAAACAGGGCTATCTCGGCCACATCTCTGCGGTGTTCCAGACTATCCGGATTCCGAGTCATCTCCGAGTCGCCGACGAGACGCACAGCTCTCTTCTGAAATCCAGAAGCTTTAGCGTGTGCTTCGGTGCAGCACCACAGATATGTAAGCAATATTCTAAGCACGGTCTTATTTGACTACCATCAGCCACGATCATTGGATACAATATTTTAAAGAAATCTATAAAGACCAAGCAGAAGCAGAAACTGAAGAAGCAGAATGCATAACACAGGCACTCACCGGCACAACCGATGAACAATCAATTACAGCAGATGATATCCTCAAGACAGTGAAAAATAAAAAAAAACGAAAAGCACCAGTCATTGATAATATCAGCAATGAAATGATCAAAAATGGGGGAAATACCATCATCAAAGAAATAATGTAGCTCTTTTGAATAATCCTCCAAGAAGAGCGAACTCCAGAAGAATGGAGGATCAGCATAACAGTACCAATTTTTAAGAAAGGTGCAAAAAAAAACACAAGAACTACCGTGGCATCACACTGCTCAGTGCAGTGCTCAAAATTTTCACAAAAATATTAGCCGAGAAAATCAAAGCTGCCGTGGGAAGCTGTGAAGAACAGCAGGGATTCCGCAAAAATAGATCAACAATAGACGGTATCTTCATAGTACGACAACTAGCGGAGAAAAGAATTGAATTTGACAAACCCGTCCACTTATGTATGGTGGACTTCAAACAAGCATTTAACCGAATACAATTGAACGACATTACACATATACTACGGCAACATCGAGTGGATGACAGATACATTAACGTAATAAAATACTTAAACAAAAACAATAGCACACACATTAAAGCAGACCAAACGCTAACTGAAAAAATTGACATCAAGGTTGAAATTAGACAGGCGGACACCTTAAGTCCAACCCTCTTTAACATCATGCTGAACGAAATAATCAAAGAGGTCAAAAACACAGGAACAGGATACAGAATGACTAACAATTGCCTCAAGATAATATGTTATGCAGATGATGCCACACTAATATCAGAGAAGAAGATGACCTACAAAGATTACTATTTGCACTCAATAAAACCGCCAAAAAATTCAACATGATCATATCAACAGAAAAAACTAAATCAATTATATCCAAAGAGCCTGTCAGGTGCAAACTTATGGTGGACAATAAAACGATAGAACAGGTCATGAGATTCAACTACCTAGGGTCGCAAATATCGAGCAGCAGAAACCTGATTGTGGAAGTAAGGGCGAACTGCATCAAAGCATCATTAATTTCCGGTAGCCTAAGAGACCTAATATGGAAAAACAAATATATGACGGCAGAATACAAGATAAGGATATATAAAGCCTGTTTAAGACCCATTCTAACATACGCTGCCGAGACCCGAGCCGAAACAACAAAAACTAATAAACTCTTGAAAAGCACCGAAATGAAAACGCTGAGAGCAATAAAAGGCGTAACACTACGGGATCAAATAAGAAGCATAAGAGCATAAGAGATGAATTACAGACAGAAGATGTCAGATGGATTAGATCCCGAAGAAGGTACTGGAGAGACCATGTAGACAGGATGGACCAGGATAGAATTGCCAAGTGGGCAAAAGACGAAATGCCACAAAGCAGAAGACCCCCAGGCCGCCCACCCAAGAGATGGCAGGAGTCCTGGACGTCCGAATCGCAAGAGAGGTAGACAGCAGTACAATACAGGACAACTCCTAAATCAAGAAGAAGAAGAAGAAGAATAAGCTCTTATTTGCGGTTTGTAGAGCAAGAGCAGCTGTTGCGGTGTATACAGCTTTTTGTTGCGAAATAGCGCACCAAGCTTCTGCGAGGCTGATTTTGCGATGTTAGCAATGTGGTCATACCAGGACATATTGCTGTTGACGTGGCCGCTTGGGATTTTGCTGCCCAAGTTTGAACCTTCTCCGGATCTTGATTAATTGCTGTAATATTCTCCTGTCTGCGGTGATATGTCTCAGTCGCTGGTAAAGGATTTTCCGATCTAAATTGGGAGACAAGGGTACTGAAAAGTGTAAACAGGATTATTGGTTTCGGCCACCAGGTCATTAATATAGATGAGGAGTAGAGTTGGTGAAAGTATTGCGCCCTAAGGCGCGCCCGCGTTAATGGTGAATGTATCTGAGATGTGTCCAACTGCAACGAGTAGAGATCGGTTCTCAAGAAAACTGGCAAGCCAGCTGGAAAGAGGGGCTGGCTGTCCGAAGGACGGCAGTTTGTTGAGCAATCCGTCATGCTAAACTCTGTCGAATGCCTTCGAAATATCCAACGCAATCGCTCGAGATTCTCCATAGTTCTCAATTGCCCTACTCCCTATATCAGTGACATAGGCCAATATATCTCCTGTCTATCTCTCTTTGTTAAAGCCGCATTGGTTATCGCTAATTAATCGGTTGGTCCCAAGGTACTTGAGTAGTTGGTGATTGACTACACTTTCTATGACTTTGGAGATTATTGGAAGACAGGCAATTGGGTGATAGTTTGAGAGCGTCGTTTTATTGCATTTTTTGGAGCAGGTTGCACTTGAGCGACGAAGATGGGTAAATCCATTATCAGTAAGACAGGGGAAAAAGCCTGGAAAATGGGTGTTAGTTCAATGGCGTAGTTCTTTCACACGATGGCAGGTATTTCGTCCAGTCCTGATGCCTTTTGCGTATCTAGTTCTTTGAGGATTTTACGAATATCGCGGCTCATAATCTCTGTCATGGTACTGTTGATGTTCGATATGCCTAACCACAACTAGATGAGTAAAGCCAATATTAAACCACCTCAAACTTATAAGCGAAGTTAAAGACTTAGACTTAGAGTGTGTTTAGGCTGCTTTAGATCGTTGGGTTAAATATCCCTACTCTAGGACATCATAGCGAATAATATCTTTAAAACAACCTAATGATAAATATTTGCTAAAAACAACTTTTAAGAAGAAAAATACCTCAAATAAAAAATATGTTTTAAATAACCTAACGACTGTCTAATATCTACAAATTGACCCCTACGGGTGAACGCTTTTATATTCTGGTTCAAATTAAACAAAAATACTTCGAAATGCACCTTTAAAAATGTATGGCTCTCCAGAAGCCAGAAGTCCGAGCCGCGATGAAGGCAGATTTGTTAATAATTTATGAAGGAATTCTCGGGGAAAAGATAAACTCTGAAATGTTACTCACCTCCGAATGGGGTGAAAGGCTTAAACTGATTGCCCATTCCGAAAGGAAAGCTAAATGGAAAGTCGTTTGTGTCATTTCCTAAAAGCACCGACCATTTAACCGATTTAAAAGCTAAATATATATGAAATGTCTTTGTTTCCTGGTTTTGCTGCATTATTTTAGTTTAGTAGGCAATTGTGTAATGGAATTTAAGGAAGTCAGGAAAAGTTATGGTTATTGCAAATGACTGTTTAAGGCAACTTAATCCGATATTAGGTATCAAGCCAAAGTTAACTAAATCATACGAAAACTGGATGAGAAGCAATATTTGTTTCGTTAGAGGCTTTTTCAAGTAAGTTTTAAGTGAATGCAAATATGTAAATTAATATCTCATATTGGCATTAGAGTTTACAAAACCAACACTATATATTCGTAACGGCATCAAAAGTAAGTGGCCTTTTCTATTCAGTTTCAATAACTCCGTCCGATTTTAGTTCATGCCGCTGTAAACTTTAAGGATTGGTGACACAATTAGATTAAAACCCATAGTGAATTCTAAAGAATCGTCTAATCCCTAAATTTCCGCATAGTTTTACTGCAAACGCTGTTCAACTGCTACATTCTCCAACTAATACATTAATTCAAAGAGTTTCGAATCGTTCGCTTCACCTGAAATAGTTACCGTTCGAACATTATCAGAAACTTTGGATGCCATTTTGTCCGATTGCCGCTAACCCGAACCGATGCGAGATCGAGCAGGGTTTGGTAATTAATCTTATTCGATATTCGTCTTATTTAAATCAAAAATAGAGCCAGACTGAGGATATTTAGAATAACAAATGTACGTTAGGATTAACAACAGAACTGTACCTTTGAGTCATTTAGATTTTAAATTTACCTTAATTCATCTAATTAATTTAATACTGAACGGAATTGAATAAAATATTAATGGATATTTTCGTAGTGAAAAAAATTTGCAAAAGTCTTGGAACACTTTAAAATAATTTTGATGTTTTTTGCATTTCAAGTAATATTTTACCTGTTTTTCAAGTGAGTTTTATAAAAAAGTATAGTATAGTTGATTCTTCTACGGTTATTGACGATATCTTGGGTATATTGACGGTGCTTGACTTCTCCAATGCTTTTGATACAATGAATCAAATGCTGCTTTGTTATAATAGTATCAACTTTGGTTCTAAAAATATTAATTAATTATAATTAATATTTTTATATATAGAGTATATCTGCAATTAAAATCTACAAAATGTTCGGCTATATTCTTTGGCAATATAGCTTATATAAATAATTTGAAAGACGATTTCAAAGATGTTCAGGATGACAAAGAACGTTAATAAGCCATAATTTTAAACTCTATATTTTGCATTAATGACCATATGAAAACAATTTTGAGGAAACCATTAATTAGAATGTAGGTAGCTATTGTTCATTTGGTCTGCTCTCACTAATCTAAGCGGCTTGAAGTAGGTGATTGATGGTCATTTGGCTCGAGCAGCTGATATTTTTTTGTTTGTTTGGGATTGAGCACTGTGCTCGAGATCAGATAGATCATGCTCTTCTTGCCCCTAGTCTGGAGGTAGAGCAGTTAGAGCAAAAACAAAAAGATGACAGATTATCAACAAAAACCGCGGAATACAAAATAATAATATAATTCCACTTTTAAAATTTTAAAAGGCTGAAGGGCATCGTGGTCTTTTTGAGAAAAATATCCTATCCACGTGCTGTCTTAACAAAAAACGCGTTCATTTGGGGTAGCAAGCTAGGAAGTCGTCCGAGCAGGAAATGTCTGCTTGTTCTGCTCCAAGCTTATTTCTTTGATTTTCCGAGCAGGTTGAGTAAAGCCAAATGAACAGGCTTCTAGAGTTCTATGCAAGTCACCAGTGTTAACTATCAACTAATGTAATTTATTTTTAGTGCACTTTTACGACTAAATTAGTTAACTCTTCTGTATTATATGAGAAAGACTACCACCTATTGAAATAATTCTAACTACGACCATCAGGCCTGAACGTCTCCAGGCTTGAAAATAGACTGCGATTGGATTTCTGCAACATAAGAGGCATCAACACAAATATTAACTCGGTCCACCAGTCCCTAACATCAAATAAGCCTCATATTTTAGCTCTATCAAAAACAAAAGTGGAATCAAGCACTATACATGTTCACACCCTGATATGACCTTTACTCCCGATTTCGACATATTAGCTGTCTTTATACGAGACGATTTATGTTGTCAACGAGAAGAAACATACGAACCTAAGGACTTCGATGCCATGTGGTTCAAAGTAAGCACAGATCGGGCAACCAAATTTATTTGTTGCTTGTATAGTCCACCTAGCGAACACCAATATAAACATCACTTTTCTCAAATCTTAGCACCAAATCGATTTTCTGCAGATCAACCGTAGAATTTTTCATAGTAGGAGAATTCAACGTACATAACATCGACTGGTTGAAACACTCCAACAGAAAAGATGAAGGATGAGAAGCCGAGTCACGGACCGACTCAGCTGGCTGATGAACCTACCAGGATCCCTGAGGGTCAAAGACTTTGCTAGCCTCCTGGATCTAGTCTTAACGACTAATTCTGACCTCTACACCATAACTGTTCATCCTCCGTTGGGCTCATCAGCCCACAATCTTATCTCCGCAACTTGTGAAATAGCTATCAAAATACAGAAGCCACAGGTACCTAGAAAGACTTGGCACTGCAAATCTGCAAAGTGGCGTGATCTTCGTGAGTTTTACCTTTCTTTTTCTTGGAAAGAAGTCTGCTCTAGGAATCAAAATGCCCCTAAATCTGCTGATGAGGTAATTCAAGTTATCCTAGCTGGTATGGAAGCTTTTATCCCCTCTTCTATGAATCTCAACCGGTAAACCATGGTTTGTGAAAAACTCAGTCAAGCAGTCATTGCTACAGATGCCGCCTACCGCAAATGGATCCGACAGCCGAAAATATTCATCACGACTAGAAACCAATGTGAGTGGACCATTGACGAGAGCAAGGAGGGATGTAACGAGTAGAACAAGAACAAGCTTCTCACCTGTCCTAACGGATCAAGATCCGTTGCCAAACCTGTCAATCAGGGTTTCTCAAAGACGTCAATCCCGCCACTGACTAAGGATGATGGCTCAATAGCGGAAATGGCAAAAAAGCAAACATTCTTGCTGAATTAATTGCATCAAATTCTACCTTAGATCATCAAGGAAAGACTCCGTCAACTATCCTGAGAGTGAATTCCTCAATGCCAGGTCTGCTATTTCGCCAACGCGAAGTGTAACGAATACTCAAAAGCCTAGACACTAACAAGGCCACAAGACCGGATGGCTTTCCAGCAATAGTGCTTAAGGAATGTGCTGTTGAAATACCAGCTTCAATATGCAGGCTTTTCTTTCTATCATGCAGAACTGCATGCTTTTCTTCTAGCTGGAGATGCGCTCAAGTGCAGCCAATTCGGAAGAAGGGTAAAAAACGACTCCAAATAAGTACCGTTCAATTGCCTTAGTTCCCATCATGTCCAAAGTCATGGAGAAACTGATCAACGAAGAGCTGTTAAAATATCTCGAATCGGCAGGCATCATAAGCGATCGCCAGTCTGGCTTCCGCAAGCACAGATCAACGGGAGATCTCCTGAGTTACGTGACCTACCTGTGGACCAACGCCATCGAGAGCTACGGCGAATCTCGTGCAGGGTTTCTCGACATATCCAAAGCATTTGATAGGGTATGGCATGAAGGATTGTTAACAAAATTGACAGCATACATGACTACCACCAGCACTGCTTCTATGGCTCTCCAATTTCTTAAGGGATCGAAGCATTCGAGTTGGTATTGATGGACATCTCTCAGAGGAATATAAAATCTATGCCGGAGTTCTTCAAGGGTGTATATTATCTCTCACACTGTTCTTGCCCTATATCAACAATCTCTTAGACAGGACAAACAATTATGTTTACAGCTTTTCAGACGACAGCACTCTTATATCCTCATTCATGTCGCCGACTCCAATGACCGCTGTTCGTTCCCAACGCGAACGAGAGAATCAGATTGCTGCCATCAGTGAGGATCCATCGTGGAATGGGGCGAGAAAAATGATATTTAGTTTAACGCAGGAAAGATTCAAGCAGCTGTCTTCTCAATGACAGGACAAACACTGGCTCTGGCCTTATCCATAAGCTTGCTGGGCATCAACGCAGAAAACAACATGTCTTGGCGTAATCACGTCACCAAAATCGTCATGGCAGCAGCACAAAAGCTAGGAGCACTCTATAGAGCAAAAAAGTTGTATACACCTCATTAGCTCTTTCTGCTCTATAAGGCCCAGATAAGACCACCTCTCGAATACTGTTTCCATGGGTGGAGCTCGGGTCCCAAACACTTGCTCAAGATAAAGGGGAGAGCAGTCTGTCTTGTGGATGATCCAGAGACCCAAGGCCTTGATAGTCTTGAACATCGAAGAAAAGTGGCGGACCTATCTCTTTACCATCGATACAACTACGGAAGTTGTTCGAACGAGCTGACACTTATGATTCCGCCCAGAGTTGTGTCAAACAGAAACACCCGTCAGACACAAGCTGCTCATGAAACATACGATTCAGTTGCGAACACCTAGGACGTACCTGCTGCGGGACTCCTTTGCCTGGAGAACTGCCTCGCTCTGGAATGGAGTAACGTGTTTCCCGAAAACTACAACCTACAGCGCTTCACGTCCAACGTGCACCATCTTCTCCGCACACGCACTGCTCGTTGAGTGACATAGGATTTTCCTTTTGTGTGTGTGCCGAACATATATAAAACGAAGGCAGCCGTTCACTTGCTCAGTCAACACCTTCTGAACTAGATGACCTGATATCTAAAACTAAGATGGCGTCGCGGGTAGGGAGCAGGCTCTGATAATGGAAAATATATTAATTCATATATAAACTACTTTTGTTACTTTTTGACTTCAAAAAATACATTGTTTTAGAAAATAAGCAGCTTCCTGATATACAATATTGTTGACAATTTGTCTATTGGTATAAGCAGATGTTCAGAAATAAAAACAATAACGTTTAAGTGAGCTTGAGGACCTTTACCAATAATAATAAAACATATATTATGTTTGCCCTTTGCTATCAGCTAGCATTTATTAAGCTGGGTTTTAATAATTTTGCCGTATGTTCCATTGAATGATGAGAAAGATTTATAAATTTGATATGTTTTGACAGCCACAACACTCAGCTAAAACTTTTTCAAGTTGCTGGTACTCTAATTTTTGCCTTTGTGCTTGCGGGGAACTCTCTTTTGGATGTCTGGGAATTTGATAGGTAGCAAGAGGCAAGAGAGTTGGTACTGCACCGAAATATTAAAATAATTACCAAAAATATTAAAATTTGTATTGGTATTCAGCCACTGAAAATACAGTGTGCCTGACTAATCACTGTCTATAAAACTAAAAAAACAAAACTTACTCGAGTATTCTTGGTTGGAACCAATAATTCTTCCCTCCTAATTGAATTTACCCACTGAATGAATGAATTGCTACTTTTCTACATTTAGGAACACAACAGGTTAAAGCAATGTTTTCAATTCACTAGAACTGAGCTTTATCCACAATACCGAAACGTAATTTTTGCACTCGATACGCCTTTCGCTAACCATGTTAGCACCATCAGGAGATGATTAAGACTAAAATTAAAATCTACCTAATTCCTTTTATACTACTGTTTGCTCATTCAAAATTTGTACAGTAAACGAAGTATGTTTGAATTAGAAGCATACAGACTTTATAAAAAACTCTCATTGAGATTGGCAAATATTGAACATGAAGAATGGTACGCGTTCCAGAGAAAAATGTTTTTAGTAATTGACATAAAATACTTAAAAAAATCAGGAAAATGAAACCTAATTCTGATAGTTCTCAGGAAGTCGTAAGCATTGTAGAAAACCTATCTTCTCAATCTTTTGACAAATCTGAATTCGATCTTTTAAAAAAGGGTCTGAATTTTGCATTGCCTTCACGAAAGGATAACTTACTTGATATTGTAATTAATATAGAAATCTCTATTCAACATATTCCTGACTCTACTAAAGGATTTGTTAGAGAAGCATGCAGAAATCAGATCTCGAAAAATGTAATTAATAATAATATTAACTCTCGACCTGGAAAAGGGAAAAGTATAATCAAGAGATTAAAGGAGAAAGATGTTTCCTATCTAAAAGCTGACAAAGGTAATACATTTTTATATTTGAGAAAAGTGAATATTTTCAACGGGTTGATAACTTTATCGAATCCGGATCCTATAACAAAATCTCAAGGAATCCATTTTCTAAAATGGTTAGACAAGTTAAAAACACTTTGAAGAAATGTAGCAACCTTATTTCTGATCAAATTAAATACAAATTATCTTTGAGTAATCCTACTATGCCGAAACTATATTGTCTTCCCAAGCTCCATAAACCTGGAAAAGCAATGCGTCCCATAGTCTCGGCAATAGGATCGCCAACTTATAATATATCCAAGTGGCTAGCAAACCAGTTTGAAAATTTACCTATTAAACAACATAATTCAGAAGTACTAAATGCCTTAGATTTCATAAACAAAATTAAAGATACGATTCATAATGAAGGTGAAATTTTAATCTCGTTTGATGTTAGCTCATTGCTCCCTAGTGTACCATTCCCACAGACCTTGCAATACTTTGGAGAATTACTTGAGATGAATAGTTTTGATAATGAAGTCAAACAAGAATATTTAACTTTAACCAAACTTTGCATCGATCAAAATTATTTTCAATATAAAAATGACTATTACCAACAACTTGAAGGCACGGCAATGGGCAACTGTTTATCGACGCTCTTAGCTAATTTCTTCATGAGCAAATTTGAAAATGCAATAAGCCATGATTCCGAATATTTTCCAAGGGTATGGTACAGGGATATGGATGACATTTTCGCGATATTTTACTAAAAAACCGCTAATATTGAAGATTTTATAACAAAACTAAACAACCGTTTCCCCACCATCAAATTTACTTATGAAGTTCTTGGATACTTTAGTGATTAGGAATGATAATAAGACACTAGAATTTGATATTTACAGAAAAAATACTGCCACTAACCGATATATTCCCAACGATTCCTTCCACTGCGACCAACATAAAATGGCCAACTCTCATTTTTTAGTACACCGTATGGTTAAGTTTCCTCTTAGCAGAGAAAGATTTAATTAGGAAAAGGAAACAATTAGAAACATAACGGAAGTTAATGGTTTCAATACTAACTTAATAAATAGACTAATTAATAAGCACTCGTTTAGAAAGACCATTCATGATTCCACTTCTTTCGTTAATCAGGATGAAAATACAAAATATGTTTCGATACCGTATATTCCTCAGTATACTAGAGGACTCCAAAAAGTTTTTAAGAAAGTAGGTTTAAAATTAGTATACCAGACTCATTTTAACATTAAGAAACTATTAGGTGGTCCAAAGAACAAAATTGAAATGTTAGAAAGAAGTGGAATATATGAAATTGGATGTATGAATTGTAATCAAAAATATGTTGGGCAAACTAGACGATCTATACAGACGAGATTCAGAGAACATATAGCTCATTTAAAATATGGAAGAACAGAAAAATTAAGTATTGCCGAGCATACTTTTGATAATAACCATAGAATAACAATAAAAAAATTAAAATTAATTCATAATATAACTGATAGGAGATTATTAGGCGCATATTATGAAAGTATAGAAATTATTAAATGTAAGAATAGTTTAAATAGAGATAGAGGGCCTATTCCGTATAGTTCATTTTATTGATTAATCCAGTGTGACTAGTGGGATTGGTTCTTTTTGTTCTGCTTGATTGAGCAAACAGTAGTATAAAAGGGAGTTAGGTAGATTTTAATTTTAGTCTTAATCATCTCCTGATGATGCTAACATGGTTAGTGAAACGCGCATCGAGTGCAAAAATTCTGTTTCGATATTGTGGATAAAGCTCAGTTTTAGTGCAAGTTGCCGAAGGTTCCAAACTCCAACATAGTTTTTAATTCACTCAACACTATTATACACAATTATTTAAAATTCAATGTTTTCAACTAGGTGACTGAACTTAAACCAAAGCTTAAACAAGCGTTATTATTAGGAAATTAAGATGAGTTGCTTCAGTTTCTGTTAATTTCAAGTCATCCTATCTTCTTCTTCATACTATTTTTTTTTCAGGAATAGTGATATTGTCTCATTTTCCTTTCATATGCTGATATAAAGAGAAAAAAACGGTGCGGGACGCCAAATTTGTTTACAATTGTGTAAGAGCATAATATTTCAAACTAGACTCAAAATTGTCAATAAAATGGCGCCATTTGGTTGGTGTTTATTATGGTAAACCTATTTTTTCTAAAGGTTTTCTTACATATTTATAGAATACCAGTTTCCTTAGAGAAAAAGGGCAGCAGATCATGAATCCTTCTACGATAAAATGTAATATGGATAAAGTAGATTCTTTCTGGAGGCAAGTAACTCAAAAAACTCCTTTAAGAGGTTCAGTTCTCAAATGAGATCATTCAGTTCTTGTTGATTGAAACGATGGGAACTAGTTGAATCTGCTTCAAAATCACTGTCGTTTTCTTATTGCAGAAAATGAACTTCATCAGTGGTTGATTATTTCGTAGGAGAGGGAATAGTTGTCTAGATATTGGAAGTTCGAGTTTTACATGACGCCATGTCTTGGATGGCGTGCAGGTTATATAGCTCAGATTATGGATCGATCTGCGTCAGGTGAGAAGAGATAATAAAGGAGGCACTCTGGTAATGCAATAACAACGTCTATTGGACAACAAATTATGAGTTAACACTATACCTGCATACTAAAACATGCATGTCTATTCGTTTGAGGTATGGTTTGGGTTGTTTTATATGTCTTCGTCCCTGTATTATAATAATGTCCTTTAAGAGCGAGGTTGAGTTTTAATTTATGGTTAGGTTTGGTTATTTCATGAGATAATTATTTTAAAGTTCTTAGTTTATGTTAATTTCATTCAGCACTTTAAAGCACTATAACTGTTTAATTTTAAAATTCACTTGACTTAGAATATTGATTCGACTTTGGTACTTTTTAGGCTCGTTTAAAGATCCTTTACAGGCGTAGCCGACTATATTAAAATCGGCCTCTCCTTTTGGTCGATCCATTTCCTATTACAATATGTCTTCGTGATGCGGTCAATTTCTCGCAAAAGCTCTAGTGGTGTAGAGGTTTAGATCGTTGGGTCTCACCTGGAAAACACGAGTTCGAACCCCGTTGCTTTTTTTTAAATTATGTTTCTAAACAGCTTTTTTTCTTGATTTTGGGTATGTCTTGGGTTAGATTGGGTTAGTTTCCTTGTCTTGAGCCCCCGTAGTGAGCGAAGCGAGCGGAGGGCTATGCCGATGGACCAATAGGAGAGGCCGAATTTTATATAGTCGGCTACGAGTATAAAGGATCTTAAAACGCTTTTTAGGCAGGTAGCCTTCAAAAAATACGTTCCTGTAAACTGCACTTCCCGAGTTGCGTCTGACCATTAGGATATGGTTAGAGCCCTATTACGTCTCTGTAGACTGCGGTAGGTGAGCGGAATAAGTAAGGGACAGAAGCGTATCGCTGATTTGCTTGACTAATTATACCATAAAACCTGCTAACCATTACAACTTAAAGGTTCATAATTGCCTTCGCTGTTCGCTCGCGCTATTTATAAATTAACTTGAATGCTTATACAATATATTCCGAGTTCAAGTTCAAACTTATGACACAACGATAGTTAATTAGTAGTTCAAATGTTTCTAGTAGTTTACAATACCTAAGAGATATTAAATTATGGCTTCTGAGTATATCATTATTTCATTATTATTTTTGACTTTTATTTGCGCTAAAATCAGCATCCAACAACCAACCAACCAAAAATAGAATCAGCATGTGAAAACTATGTAAAATTGAGTTCTTACTTTACCTGCGTCAAGGAACCAAATCATTTAATTGGGCTTGGAACTCCAGCCTATCGATTTTTATATTAGACAAAATCAAAATAGATCTATTACAAACCTCTTTATACTTCATATTATCACTTTAAAACAGAAAACCAATTGTATTGATAGACCAACAGTAACAAAATCAGCATTAAGTTTTCTCGTCTATCTGCTGAAGCTATTGTAAGGCACGGTGAGACACTGCAAGTTAATATTCAAAACCGAGAAGGAACATCTATTTTCAGACATAAAACTTAACTATTTAAAAGTGCATTACACCTGACTGCCTGAAAAACCTGAGTACTGTTTATTTTAAACGTAAAATTAGAGAATATATTTCAAGTACCTTATTGCATTTGCAACGTGCATTTTTTTCCTTGTGTAGATGTAGACCTTTCATTTAATGGTGTTATGAAGTGGCTATTAAAATTCGTTTTGCGGATATTTCCACTTATATGCGTATTTTTTTAAATTATATTTAATATATATATTTTTTTATTTTATGAAAACGAAAATACACATGTGAATATAATACATTTTACATAGGTGAGGTGAGAATACATTAAAAATATTTGCCAGCGTGCATTGATAACAATGTGTTGCTTTAGTTTCTGTTAATTTTAATAACACTTAGCTTTCTTTTCTGAAAACTGACACTGAAAATGAGCACTAAAAATTAATTAATTCGTTACCCGAAAATCATTAAATTATTTTTAATAACATAATTCTTATATAGCATTTTAAAAACACAATTATTTTCCTAATAATATAAGTCAAATTCCAAATTGGTTTAAGAGCACGAAGTTTTTACTCTTGGTAATCCAAAAATCTAAAAGTTCTAACTTCTAATCATTTTCGTTTTGAGGTTGTCTTGCTTTTGATAATGGGGACAATTTGTCCTGGAAACGTCAAGTCTTTTAGCTTCGTAAGGGTTAGGGTTTAATTAGCACTTGTTCTATTTTTTACTCTGAGACAAGATCCCAAGAGATCTTATCTTATTCTATTCATATTCGTTTGAGCTTCAAGTGATTACAACAGGGTGAATTTTATTATATTCAGATAAAAAAAACAGATGCCGTGTAGGGTGTAAGTTTATAATTTAATACTTAGAAAAACCATTGAGACAGCACGTTATAATTTAGATTCCAATAATTGAATTGAAAGATAATAAGTAACTTAAAACAATCGGCACAATCTAATCAAATTAAAAGATGTTCACTAGTTTGCTTTGAATATTTCGAAAATATTTACTCCTCGAAATCTAAGAATAAATTGTATTATCCAATTCGTAATTTTACTAAAATAAAAACAGTGTTTTAAAAAATCTTTTTTAAAAAAACTTTGATATCCATAGCATGAAACTCTCATTTATCTATGTTTCGCAATATTACATATTATCGTGCACATAAATAACACGCTTTAAAACCTGCTGGTAAAAATCAAATAGTTATCAAATGCTCATTACTTGGAATGAGAACATGTTCAATATTTGTTTTGAAATATTGCTCTCGCGGTGTATTTACGCGTCGTTGAATATATTTTTCATTAAATATCGGTCATTTTAAGATCAAACAAATACACAAACAACTAATCTACATTGGAATTTATATCACTAAACTATTTTTAATTACTTGGTTCTTGAGGTGACTGATACTGCTGAACTTATCCAGAAACAATAAGGTATAATATCGTGCGGAAACCGAGACGATTCAATTTAGAAAGTTAAAACAACTAAATTCTTAGCAAACTTGCCCTAATTCTATCGGTTGAAAAACTGAATTTTCTGAAAATCTAGAAATTTATTTACAGCCGGGTTTCCTTCAAGGTCTGTGGAAGTAATTTAAAGTTTACGTTCAGGCGAAGAATAGAAAATAAGCTGCCCCTGAATACATTTTAATATTTTCAGGAGGCAATATGAA
>MU188098.1:0-29019 GCA_016904865.1 Pissodes strobi | reverse complement strand
TTGTTTTTGGCGATCCAATTTTTCGTTTTCGAGTTATTACGTCAGATGTTCAATTATCCAAAACTTCGTTTTGATTCACGATATCTGTCAATAAAATTAATTAGTTTTGATGACATTTTCTGGACATGACCGTTGAAGGTCTTCCGAACTCTATGGAACTTGACGAGAAGCGGAAAATGGCGAGTATATTTAGGGCGGATTATGTTGTCTCACTTTAACTAAATAGTGCCTATTTCGACAGCGAATTAAGGCAAGTCCCCATGCATAATCGATAAATTCTGCCTCATGCTCCGGCCCATTTAACGCGCAATTCACACAGAATGGATGCGTAGTGGTGGAGAGGAACTGGCGTGGTACGGGCATGTGCCACCCACATGTTAGCCTATGAGGCAATGCTGATAGAGGTGCCGGGGTACTGGCCTGGTTACTCTCGCCACCGCCACGATACTTTGATGCTATGCGAAGCTTTCACGTGTAATACATGCCATACGACAATGTGAAATTCAGTGTTTGCCTATCGTCTATTTTAGCATGAAATGTGCGACGATTCCCAATTTAATACAGAGTTTCAGCGTTATTAACAGTTTCTCTTCTGGACTTAAGGGTTCTCTCCAATTCATAGATTTATTTTGAAGGTCAACGTTTACTAAACTTAATATTTTATAGAAACATTCGTAGAAACTTTGGAAACGTTCTTGCTACATGTTGCTCTCCCACAGAAGGTTGATCGAATCACAAGATTTTCTGTTATCTAACCACAAAGGATGTACCCAGTATGTCCTCTCCCTCTGTATGTTAGCTAAATTCACAACATATCTTGGTGATTTTCATCGTCCGAAAGCATTTGCACTTCGCACTGACATATGATAAATATCAGTATCTCTTCTGTGTGTATTGAGCCCGCCACGTCCGCACTATCTGCACCACCGCCCAGTCCCATATCACCGCCGTTCAGGTACCAGACAGTCCTGTTGTTCCCAGCAGTTGGTATTATATGTGAGTATGTATGAGGGGAGAAAGTCTGTGTGACTCCAATCTGTGCTTTTCGACTCCTCTTAGTCTGACTCCTACGTACGAAGATTAGCATAGCATGGGGAAACCCCACCAATAGCTAGGCTAGACCTGACTTAGCTTTCTGAGTCAATGAAGCTCGCAAGTCGCACAGGCATGACAAGCCGAGAGTGCCTCCATTTAGAATACCTAAGCAAATTAAAGTTCAAAACATTCCTTTAAAGAGGAAAGGTCTTCGCGTTATCGGTACGGTCGGACAAATTGCTTAATCGAAACTACAAGAAAAACATTTAAAACATAAATAGAAATAGTTGACCACCGACCTCAGATCGGCCAACTAATGTCTGAATTAACCCTTGGACCTCGTATCTCAGGCGCTTGACTGTTGTATCTCCCATGACAATTAAGTTAAGATATTTTCAAGAATTTAAATATTATTTTGTATTTTTCCTTGTAGAGCCTTATTAAGATCAATACTGCTCTCGAAATCACTGCTGTGGCATTTTGTAGTACATGTAAAATACCGTTTAACAAAAGCTTACTTCCAAGAGATATCTGTACAACCTGAACAATGAACACATACATTTGGCCACGAAACAATGAATTATTAAAAAGGAACGGCATCGCATCTTTTCCCGTGGTTGGCAGAAAAAGATTCAGGACATTTTTATCTCCTATATAATTTAGCTTTCTATTCTTATCCCTAGTTTTCATTAGGTCTGGCTTGTTTCGGCTGATTGGAAAGGGCCTTTTCTGATTTATTTGTACCCCTATCAGTAATAAAGTTCTTTGGGTTTATTATCATTTAAGTGATCTCTGATTATACGATATAAGAAATTAAATTAGACAGAAAATGAAGTAATAAGGTTAATCCTCTCTCTGATATGTCATTAGCATGACATTGTAAATAATTTTTATTTATAGACAGTCTGAAACAAGCTAAGAATATATTTTAATATATGCATGATATTTTCAAAATATGGACCAAACCGAAGATTAGTATATCAAATAACTATTCCAAAAATTAATAAATATAAAAAAGTAGCAACAATTTTCTTCAGTTCTTAATTTATAATTTACCTATGGTATTACGTTAAAATTTTCTGACTACTACGGATACTTAGCAGCTTCCTTGTAGCCGAAATTCTTCCATCGTGGTATTTTAGAATATTATTCGTTACATATTTTATTTACTTAAACTGAACATACAGGTACAGTAATCAAAATAAGTGCCTACTCATTACATTGAATAATTTTTTATTTATAATTTATAGGTAAAATTATATAATAATTATTGCACGTGAAAATTATTGCATGTGAAAAAAGTACGGAAAGTTATACTTTCCTACATGCGACTGACAGGCAGTTAAGGGCAGTAAAGATACTTTCCACAAGAGATAGGATCAATTTTTTTACAAGCGCATCAGGAAGACATTTCTAAAAAAATTGTTTCAAATTTTCAAAAAACTATGTAATAATTTTATTTATTATGCATATTATTAGGTTTGTTCTAGCAGCGATTTCAAACGGTTCCAAACCGTGCGGAGTTTGCGCATAGCCATATAAGCAAAGCTTATATCGTTATGCGCAAACTCCGGACGGTTTGAAGCCATTTGAAATCGCTGCTAGAACAGACCTAATATTAAAAGTGCAATTTACTGCACTCTGCAGGCTTATTGCTGATGTTAATTAATTAATGGGTTTTTGTAGTAAAGCACGAACCTTACTGCTGCCGGCATTATTATTATCATCTTGTCAAAGTCAATTCAAAACTTGACAGTTTGTACGAGCATTTTACTGTTATTTGCATTTACCATCGAGATAAAATATAAAGGAGGCGACATTACGTGACCGACTTATGTTCACTTCCGCCATGCTGTTACAACACTTCTGTCACAGCATCAAAAGAGAGAGGTTTCAATCCACTTAAATTGTGTTTTTAAAAGATTTTTCTGATATTTTTGCTAGTTTTGAGTAAATCATTATCGTGTCCTGTGCTATGCGCAGTTGTTGTAGCAGAGACGGTATAGACAAGAAGAAGTCTACACAACGGGGCAGATTTTTTCCTCGAAACGTCCACCGTTTTCCAGATTCTTTTAAGTATTTCAGATTCATTAGGGTCACTAAACAACCACTTGTGATGTTTACACTCTAAAGCCAGAGCCGAAGCGGCTCTATTTTCCAAAGAATTGTAAATAGAGGTGTAGAAGAAGGCAAACATTTGTAAGATAAACATGAATCCTCCACATTCATACAATTTCCGAATCTTAAGGTACTCCCTTGCCACAGTTGTCGATTTCCATCCGCCTAGCCTTTTTATGTTAGTGATTTATTCTCCATAATCGGCCATAAAAGTAGCTGAAGAACACCTAAAACTATGGCCAGTGTGTTATTCGGGTTCTGGAGGATGTAAGGTAGGCTGCAATCTCAGGCGGAAAAAACCAAACGGATTTACTCCTACACACTGAGTGGAACATTTGCAATGTTTATATTGAATGAAAAAGTGACGATGAGGCCGCAAAGATGCATATGTTTTAAACAACTTAAAGAATATACCGTTGTTAACATCTGAAGTTACAAATGCCCTCGAAGCAAGATTGATTGAATCAATCAACGATCTCTATGATAACGAAGCTTCTTTTATCTTCAATGTTGTCCAGAGTAATCTTGGTCAGTTCTACCCTACGGCAGGCCCCTGCTATATATCCATTATATGGTGGCTACTTTGATTAGTAGGTAGATATCATCTGGCGCCATGTGCATAAATGGTTTAATGTCATCTTTACTAGAAAACTTTGTTTTTTTTTTATTCAAAGCCTACGGAATGTTTTTTTTAATGTTGTCAATTTGTAGAATTTTCCCATATCAACATTTTGCCCTAACTTCATTACAGCTTTTATCGTTGAGAAACAAGACCAGATGATAATGGGCTTTATAATTTTGCTTGGATTCAAGAAATAAGTCAGAAAAACCTCTTCTTGTAGCTTTTAATCTCCTTTTCCTGAGTCCCCTTAAGACAATGGTTAAATTCTTTCTTATACCTTTCTCAAGATATGTCTGATAATAGCTTCATATTGGCAACATTCGGGTATTTCTTTTTCTGAAGATTCATTTTTTTTTCTGTTTTCCGTAAAACGAAAAAAAATCGCAAAAAAAACTTAAAAAACGTTAAAGGATGCATTTTGACAAACATTTTGGTTTTGACTTTGGCAAACGATTGGCGTTATGGCAGCCAACGTGAAGCACATGTTGTCAAAGCTTTAAAGGGACGGCCTTGTTGTTTTAAATAGATTGTATTGTAGGCTTAGAGTATAAAAGAAATACTTTTTTTTTATGAAAAAATGCAGCGAAATATTCCGAAATTTGATAATTATTAATGTGCTATAAGGTAAATGTAAAATTTCGCCAATTTAGCGAACAATTGTAAGTAACGCTCTCGAAAAAACTTTTTCCGATCCTAATGCGGGAAAAACTAATTTTATGGTTTTAAATGCGTGCGAGCAAATGGTCTTCCCGCACACTTGTAGAAAAACTATTTTTGACTTCCATTAATTATAACTAGACTAGCTTTTACCCGCGTCTTCGCCCGCGTTGAAAAACCTGAAAAAGGAGTAGGAATTAATAAAATAAACAGATGTAGACATCTAACATCAAAAATAGGAATATATAAACTATTGCTTAAATGTGACAGAAGAATGGAAATAGGTAAAGAGAAAATAGGATTAAAACTAACAGTAAAAATCATTTTTTTTATTTGAATTGCTTTTTATTGATTGAATTCTCATTTATTAAATTTATTATTGTTAAAAGTACATCCGAAACGAGTGACGCTATACTCAATTGAATAGTAAGCAGAACGCTGGTATTTACTTACTGGAACCCCAGATGGCATTAAATGTCATTCAAACGGAACGACAGATGGCGTTGAGTTTTATTCAAATTTCTCACACTCTTTGTCGGACGATCATATTATATGCCAGCATCAATCTGTTGCCCTTCAGAATTATTTTTTTATATGTAAAAAGTGTCCTATGTCCTTTACTATACTCTTAAAATATCTGTACAAAATTTCATGAGGATCGATTGAGTAGTTTACGCGTGAGAGCCTAAGAAACAAACGCACATTCGCATTTATAATATTAGTTTGGATTATAATTAGGAGTGCATACCATTGCTACAACTACACATCTTGCACTTTTGTAACAGTTTTTTTATTTCGCATGCATCATAATCAACGATTATCGCACGCTGCAGCGTTCTTAAAATGATGTTTATGGTACGCCTACTTTTTTAAAGGTTGCTTTAATCATGTCAATGTGACAGATTATGATCATGTCAAATGATTAATATATTCGTCAATATATCCCTTAAGTTTAATATTTAAAACATTTTTGAGATTATGATGCATTCGTAATAAAAAATAGCGTATGATATACGTGTATAAGAGGCCTTTAAAGCCCTTGCGACTTACAAAACACTCCGCTGCGCGTCGTGTTTTGAAATATGTCGCGCATGCTTTAAACGCCCTCTTATACACTTATATCATAATATACTATAAACACTTGCAGTAACAACATTACAAATACTCCACAATTTTTCGACACTCTAACACGAACAACACTTTCAAATGCCAAAGTTTTGACACTCAATCACCACATTATGTTTCTATAGTAACAAAACGCCCTATATTGTCCTATGTCCTTTACTATACTCTTAAAAATATCTGTACAAAACTTCATGATGATCGGTTGAGTAGTTTACGCGTGGAAAATAGGATTAAAACTAACCGTAAGAATCAACGCGAACATCCTACTGTGTAATATGCTGGATGATCTCAGTGCTTTGATAGCAGTATCGATATCGATTATCCACCACCGAAGCATCTCCAATTATATACTTGAGATAGTTTCTGGTGGGAATTACTAGATCTTGAATAGCCAGCAGAAAATCCTCGGTTTCGAGGAACATTTTTCCTGAAACTAACTAAATAGTTCGACGCTGCATTGTCGACGTGATCCTGGGTGGCCTCATTCGCACGCCTCCCATGTAAGGGCTTTTCCTTCGACATTCGTATTTTTTCAAGATCGGTATGATGGTGGTCTTGAACCTAGTGTTCTTTTAAAAGCAGTGGTGTAGTCATCTACGTTCAAAACTGCCCTATGAACCTGAATTTGCTTTCCTGTAAAAATAATTGCCCAGATTATTTATTTGCCGAACAAATTGTTTACGTAGATCCGCTAGAAATTGTTCTACAGTCTTTAACATTTGCTCCAGCTCATGTTTGTTTGCTCCCATAAGGTTTAGGGCATCCACAATGATTGACTTTCTCTCCTACCTCGTTGTTGTTTTTGATATTGTATCCATAGGAAGTAGAATTCACCTGGTGGGATAGAGGGTTCATCCCAATAGGGAGCCATCGCGGGCTGATGGCATCTCCTTGAAATATACCTCTTTTTATTGGTATGTTTTCGGTGGTAATCCCGGCTCTATTTAGATATATTTTCGCTTGCCAATACGTCATGGCATGCCTTAAAAAGCTAACAATATTAGCATCAGTCTTATATATTTCAAGAAGCTTTAGTAGCCACTGATGAGGCACAGAGTCGTAAGCCTTTTTATAATCGATGTAAGCCATGTACAGATTCCTACGCTTAGAAAATGCCTGGTTACAGCTGACAGAGTCGACTATGAGTTGCTCTTTGCACCCCAATGAACCCTTAGCGCATCCATTCTGTTGATCAGTCATGATTTTGTTTCGCTCACAGTGGGCATATAGCCGATGCGCTAAGTAGGTTGGTCGGTATTTGGATGGATCCTAGGTGTTTTCCGGGTCCTTTGATAGAAGGTATGTGGCACCCTGAAATAGAAAGTGTGGCAAATTTTTAGAATTGACGATTACGTCAATAAATAAATTTGTTAATTTTTCGTGGGTACATTGGAGTTTCGTGAGCCAGTAGTTCTGTATTCCATCTGGGCCAGGTGCCTTTCAGTTGTGGGTATCTCTGATGACGTTTGTAATTTCTGCTGTCGTAAACGGCTCGTCAGGAATTTGGTCGTATTCCTGGGAGATCCGGCGCTCCCCCGCAATCCAGCCTGCTTCAATGTTGCACTGGGTCGGTGGTCCCAACTGTTCAAAAATTGTTCAACATCGTCACTGCTGGCGAATTTTTTGTTCGATTCTATAGCCCTCGTATTTAATGTTCTGTAGAATGTGTTTTCTGATATTTGGAATAAGACATTATCTCGTTTTCTTTTATTACTCGATTTGTATATCTCTAAACGGCCTGAAAATACAGATAATTTTTGTTTTAAAGTGTCAAAACATTGCTGGTGTGTTTGGTTTTCTAGATCATCACGAGTATGGATTCAATATCGAGTCATGATTGATCGAACGCAAATTTCCAGCCTATGGGATCTTCCTATATCTCTTCGTACTTCATCAATCCTAGCATTTAATCTTCTTTTCCAATGAGGTATTCATGGCTCGTCCACTGTTTGCGCCGTTCCCTTTGTTTGCACTTTGGTTCCCAGGGTTCGGGCAATGGCCCTTCCAACGCAGTAGATTAATGTATGGAAGTAGTCCAACGTGTTAGCCTGGGTGATACAGTTTGGCAGATTTCGGTTGCTTATAATAGTAAAGGCGATTCCTAGTTTCTTTGATGGGTTCACTCTAGGTAATGGTAGATTACCTAATAGATCGGTGCCATTGTACCCACAAATTAGCTTTCTCATCTCTGAGAAAAGTTTTTCGATTAATCCTTCGGTATCCGCATAACCTCTATTTATATCATGTGCCCCATCGTTCAGTTGTTGCTCTGCTACTTCATGCGTCCCACTCACATTTCCACCGTCTCCTTCCTGGTCACCATTCTCGTTATTATCATGATTCTCACTCTCATCATCATCATGATCCTATTATCTTCGTTGTGGTTGTGCAGGTTTAGCAGTTAGCGTTCTACTTCTCGTTTGATGGTGTTAAGCCTCGCAGCTATGATGAGATTGTTTCTGATGATAACACGATATTGATCTGCCACTCTCTGCTCTGTTACATGCAGCTCTGGATAATCTCTGCAGAATTCAGTATGCAGTCCTTGTCGATAGCCGATGGTCTCTCGTCCTTACTTTGTTACCCTAAAATAGATACGCACTATTGATTCATTCAATATGCCCATTTCCATGCGTCGCGTCGTCTGGGTAATCCCGCCTGAGTGAGCGCTGGATGAAGTTCCTGCGCAGCACGCTCAACGGGCCTTATCTGGGTTCATAGGTGACACCTGTGTCGTTGTTGTGGGTGTGGAGCTGTAGCTTCTTGTGCAGCAGGGGCCCGCCACATCTGCACCCTGCCACCGACGCCGACCTCCCGCAAGCTGTCATGTCCAGCGCCGCCTCTAGACATGCCCTGACGATCCCCAGGCAGCGACCTTTCTCCGAGGCCACAAATGATCTTAATTTTCATGCAGGGGATACGACATTTTTTACCTACTGCCAGGTAGGTCCCCCAAAGCAGCCGAACCAAAGTTCAACTACCCCCGTGTATTATTATTATTATTAATACTATTATTATTAATTATTATTATTAATATTATTATTATTATTGTTACTATTGTTATTATTATTATGTCAGCATGAAACCTAATCTTTCAGTTAACGCAAATTATTTTTATGGTTAAAATGTTTTAACATGTTCTATGTTCTGCGTGACTTCTGAATAATAAAAAGCCTTTTTGGGGAGTATTATCGAATATAAAAAAGGAATGGAGCCTGAAAAGATTTGGAATTTAGCTGTCTCGCATGTCATATGAAATCACTCCTCATATTTTTTTTGGTTGAAATTTCATATGGGCTTTTAGAGCAACCGTGCCCACAGCAGAGGATATTTTAGCTTTGAACAATGCCTAAAATATGAAGTATAAACTTTAATAAGATGATCATGGAAGCCCAGATATTTTCCTGCTTTTTGATATTAGATAAATAAAAATTGTTATTGTTTTTTATATATACAGTTCCTGAGAGTTTTTTGGATATTTCTCGAAATTTTTCGAATTTTATGTATTTTCTTTTTCATTTTTATTTTGGAATTTTTGCCATGCCTTGATTTTTTTTCTAATTTTCTAGAACTTATTGTCACTCCTGACCTTTTTCTTACTTTACATTTTTTCCCTACGTTTACTGAACGTTCTCTCGGTTTTTTACTGTACAAGATTTGATCAGCGTTTTACCCTGTTTAAAATAAATAAAAAATCGCTTTATGATATAAACTGAAAGTATAGCTCTTTAACTGGAACTTGATCTTCACCTACTCCTGATTCGTATGACACGTATTTTTTGAAAATTTAAATAGTATATAAAATATTTTTTTTATTTAATATTAGATAGGTATGTAATTTAAAATTATTATTTTATCATTAAAAATATTGAAATATAAAAGCCAACAATGACACAGAAAGTAGAAATTAAACAAAATAACTATGAAATAAAATATTCAAGGTAATTTCTTTTTCTTTCGACACATCTTTCAATGAATATTGTACACTTTCTAACTAAGTTCATAAGGCGATTCCACAAAAATACTGTAATTTTAGATGGTCTGCTATTCATATAAAATTAGACATAAAGCTTTTGCCGCCCTTCCCTCTTTAGTAAAAACAATTATACCTCTTTCAATAATTATCAATCTCAGATAGTTCTTAATTCCACCTCTAACTTTTCTTTGACTAGTCTTCTCTCTTTTCAAAGGATAAAAGGGCCAAATACTTTTATTTTCCTATTCAAAAAGTTTAATTGAAATTAGTCCCGTCGCGCGATAGAGACAACGAAATTTTAAAAAGAGTTTGCTCGTTTCTGTGCTGGGAATTTATAACTGCTGAATATGTAAATCTTGTTCTCGTGAAAAAAGAGCTGTGTTCTTAAAACTAATTTAAACTATAAAAGAATTATATTCTACGCCTTAAATAACCTTTTTGGCGAGCACTAATTACTTTTATGTTAATGATCTTTGCGGATAGAGTTATTTGTTGAGTGTGACAGCAAGTTTTTCATTTCCCACAACTGAACTCCTGGTAGTTCGACGAACAGTTTTAACTGTCACTACGACGAGTAATTAGTTCTGTTAAATCTTTATTTATAGCAAGGAAATTCGACACCAATATTAAGCATGTTAATATACAGTTTTTTAATTGAAAATTTATATTGCTTCTTGTGCATTAAATATTATCATTTCGTAAAACTCGGTAACACGTAAAATACTTGCCAAGCGCAAATAAACATTTTAGATCGTCTATCTCGCCATACCTTAATTAAACAACTTTGTAGTTTATTTTTACTGGTAAAAGTTAAAATGAAGCATGATTCTTTGATCTTTTTTATGGTTAATATAGAGCAGCTCTAGTATCTGAATACGGACTTTGATATTATTCCTGAATTCATTAAATGATTTTACTATGTACCTTTTTGCTTTTATTAGTCCAAATAAGTTGTACGTTTATATAAAATTACAGATTAACGATTTTTATTAGGATGCAAGTTTATAATAATAAAATTGAAACATGCACAGCAATATTCGGTTTTTGTCAAAGATGCATTGACCATGATATTTAAAATTTATTATTTTATATTTATATATTTTTGCAATTCAAAGTTACTATTTACTTAGTAAATTTCGAAATCTAAGGTACTTATTTTTCATTTATATGACTCCGTAGAAAAATAATATGTTCATGAAGACACTCGCATTCATTAAAACACTCGCCTATAGCTCGGGTCGTAATTCCTTTATTAGCTATTATTGAATGCTCATTGCAAAATGTATATTACCTATTATAGTAAATACATACGTCATATTCTTAGAAAATAATTCTGTACTGTATCAGATAAGCAGAATGACTTTCGAAACGCCAAGACCACATTTTTGCAATTTATCAAGCTTAAAAAAGTACTAGATTCATTGGGTAATTGACGTCATGCTATATGCATTGACCTTTCAAAGGCATTTGATAGCGTAAATAATGATATTTTGTGTTGTGAACTGATGTGGAACTGGGGGAACGGCTTTAAAATGAATTAAATCTTACCTCAGTAGGTTGCTGAGTGTGATAGGTTTGGTAATTTCATAAAATAAGATAACAGATATATTTGCATCAATGAATTACCTGAAGTGCTGCCTGAGCATATGGCGCTGTATGCGGACGACACCACTTTAACTTTCAGTGAAAATCTTCTGCTGACAAATGCCACGAATGCAATGAATTACCTTATTACGTTTTTTTTTACAGAAAATAATTTATTATTAAATATTTACGTTATCTCGGTTATTTTTAAAGATATCCCGACGATACCTTTTTTCATATGAAAGCTTAGCTTAAATACTTTCTAGGGAGGTTGCTATATTTAACCTAAACTGATTACAAAATAATGCTTTTTAAAAAAGTTTCTATAATTGAATTTTTAGACTACTTCTTAAATGGAATTGTAATTTTTAATAACAAGGTTAATTTCTACCAGAATATCAAAAAAGTTAAAAAAACCTTTTTATAACTGAGAATTACATGGAAAATAAGCGCCCCCACAGTAAGCCTAAACACATACCAGATATCAATGGGAAGACCCAAAATGTACCTGAATAACAACAAAATCTGTCGCTATCCATATTGTGAACTATTAAAACGCATAAACAAATAAGCATATATCACCATGTCCTAAGTGTGAACTTGAACTTGGAAAATATTACGTAAATACTCATTACAAAATATAAATAGGGCTAGTGATCAACGGAAGCATGTGTGTGTGAACTGCTAAAACGTATAAACTTCTGAACACATATCACACTGTCCACTGTCCACCAGCCAAGACAAATTATAAACAATGCGAGCGATCAACGCAAGCGATTATGAGCCTTAAACGTACAATGGTCAGCAACGTTCTTATATAAATACTCAAGCGAACCATCAGTTTGACAGACTTTGTCTCATACCCAATACCGCTCAGTCAATTCGCTACATCAATCTAATTTCCTAGCTAAAACTGAGTTTCACAGCGCACATGTTTGTGGGCTTAGGGTTACCAACTTAAAGTAGTAAAGTCGAATCTACGATAAATTTGTCAAAGTTCTAGCAAAGATAATTTGAAAGTAGAATCTGTCAAATAGTCAAAGTGCAATAACTGAAAGTAAGCTAAAGCCACAGCTTACCAAACAATCAGCTAGCCGACTCTCCTGTCAAAGTGGAAATAAAAATCTGACGTGACCGACGCCATTTCGGGTTAAAACACAGGGCCGGGATAAGAAGTATTCAATTTTAAGTAGACAGGATTGGAGTTTTGATATTATATCTTTTTTTTAGTTTTATCGTTGATGCAATCAACGGTTTTAGTTAATTTTTATTTGAATATTTGTGTACCTACATTCTCGCTGAACCACAAAAATAGATATCACCTTTTTGTTTTAAATATAGGTACCTATACTTAGTTTCTTTTTATAAGATATTGTCTTACGCGGGAAGATAGGAAATATAAACCACTGAAATCATAGAAATATTGATTTATTTTACAAAAATAACTATTTAAGGTATAACACAGGTTTTTATCATATATTATGTATCTATATAAAACAAAATAACGGGCTCCCAAGAACAATAGGAATGATCATTTTTCGAGGATTCCTCGAATGCTCTAAAAATCGTGGCATTGTGGTTTAAACGACAAAACTGGCTGTTTGTAAACATTTTTGGCTCGAAATGGATACTGCAAAGCCTGTAGTTCTGATAAAGTCTGTCACTGTCCATATTTAACAAGTCTTTGACTACTTATAAACTTGCCCTAAGACAACATTATTATATTATACCAAAGAAAAGTAGTAGAATTTTCTTTGATTGATAGTACTTTCACAGCTATAAACAGTTGAAAATCGGTACTTTGGCTAATTTTCACCTTGGTAGCAAGAAGGCCATTAGAGATGAAGTAAAATTAATTTCACATTCCCAGGTACCAGATTTGTTACCCATCGTACCACCTGCCAGTTAGTACCGTCAGATAGCTCTTGAAAAGTTAAGATAGGATAGGAATGTGGAATTCATTTTGCTCCATCTCTAATGGTATTCTTGATACCAGGGTGAAAAGTAACCAAAGTGTCGATTTTCAACTGTTTATAGCTGTGAAAGTACTAGCTCTAGAGATATAACATCATACATCAAATATGCTTAGAATTTTAAATAGAATCCAAAAATGTAATAAAATTTAGAGCGTTCATTGAAAAAAAATATAACTTTGTTTGAGCACCCTGTATATAAAAAAGTGTCAATTAAAAAATATAAAAAAAATAAAGATAATTTTACTTAACACAACTTTTGTATTTAATTTTTTTTGCAACCCCCGTCGTTTTCGAGATAAGGTATAGGCCCCTCTTAAACGAGCCACCCTGTACAATAATTGTTTTTCTACAGCCTTGCGCAAAATAACTAATTACTAATTTCAAATGAAATCGCCAAATCGACGAATGCTGCGGCATCCTTATTTTATGCTCTAAAGCGTACATGGAAAAAAAATTCTCACTTTTTCCGTCGAGTGTGCTATGAATAGTCATGGCAACCAAGAGTATAAATAAATGACAGTCGTGCGTTTGTTAGAATAATTTTGCTGGTACTCCTGCTCTAAATATGCCCGAATATATGCTGGGTTCGGGTATTAAAATGCAGTTGGAGTGGAGTACGAGTGGATTTTCGGGCACGTGATCTTGGAGCGTATGGAGTCAAAATATATAGTCGAACGATTCGGAGTTGTTGGACCTGGGAATGACAGATTACTGACGGATTCAAGACAGCTGTTTTCTGTATTCAATTTTAATTTTTAGGAAAAGTGTTTTTTCGAGAGAATTCGGACAGAATATTTGCTCAATTACAAATTTGATTAATGTTTTGTTAAATAGTACCTGTGACCCATCAAATATAACGGGGTTACCTGCCTCGTCTACAACAGGACAATGCGGATATTTACTTATTTCCATATTTTTATAATCTTGGACTACACATGGCCACAAATTTTATGCATATGACCCAAACAAAATTAATATTCTCAAGAAACAAGACACAAAATGAAAATCGAAAATGACACTTCTCGCTCGATTCTCAAACTACGCAGGCTCACTCCAATATCTTCCTTCTGCGATGTGGAACTTTTGGAGTAAACTCTTTTTACCCCACTCCGTAATAGTCGAACGCTGAAAGAGCTATTCGATTTGCACGAAAAGCTTTACCCGAACGGCTGGAGTATTTTAGGTATGCACGGAGTGAATGGCGTGAGCATCCCAAACGCGCCTATAATATGCGAAAAATGAGTCATTTGCAAATTTCAGAATAAGTATATAGAGAAAAATGTGCATTTAATTTTGAAAAATGAGACTATAGAAAAAGTTCTGCACAAAGGTGTCCACCTCACGGTTTATCCATATCTATTATAGGTATACAAGCACAAGCACAGATATTATAAAATAAGTAGTTTGTTCAAGAACGTATGTACCCTACACTATTAATTACTGTAACTGGAAAATATATATTCCTAAACTGTAACTACGACACTGGCTAACACAAACAACTCATCTGACACGACCACGAGCGACGAGCCAACACTGTCGAATTTGAGAGATTTTAACCCAAAATGGCGGCCTGCACGAGGAAATGCGCATACCGTTCAAGTTTTAAGAGTTGGATAGCTGATTGTTTGGTAAGCTGTGCTAACGCTATTTATAAATTAAACACAACACAACTCTCAATTACGAGGCTAAATTAGTGAATATAATTGGGATATAATATTTCATATGTATTTCAGTAAAATTTAATGTTTTATTTTCAGGTGAGTACCAAGGTCACTCAACATTTTTACCATTTCCTCATCTTCTCAGCGCGATCGAAATAATTGGTAAGTTTTAATTGTTTATCTTTCGTATTAACGCTGTCCGGGGGATAAGTAAAAACATATCCACATAATGTAGAATATGTTTAATAAAATTTTATACCTAGTTAATAGTCTGATTTTTACACATGTTTATAAAGCATGCATGTCTAAGTATAAAGGTATGAAATAACATAAAAAGTTGGCGACTCCTTGGTTATTCATTGTTAACACAATCCAACATACAGTTTGATGGCTGCGATTTTTAACTAGTTCTAGGTAGTTTGTAGGTGCAGAATCCAAAATAGCCGTCAGATTTTAGAATAACGTAATCTTAATCACGTTATTACTATTACTATTTGGCCCAACTGCCAGTTAAAAAGGCAAAAAATGAAAAATAAGATTTTGATTTCACAAATTAGATAAATATACATTCATGAATTATGCTTGTTGGGGAAACACCCCAACAAGAGTATTAACTTGTCGTTTTTCACCGTACAGGTGGATGAATGAAATGCATCCGCGTCCGCGCAATTACCGCTCTATTCTCCCTCCGCACCGGTAGAAAAAAAAATAGATTTTAGTGCCTGACAAACACCCAACCTTGAAGCATCGGACCTAGTCGTCGCTCTGCTTGAGTTTAGCGCCAAAACATCAGCCTCTGTCGCTGCCCTGTTTGACGGCAGGATATTTAGTTAGATTTCTCAAAATGTAAGTTCACCTTTTCATTTGTTTGCACAGATATTTAGGAAATATCTCGTGGTCTCTGATCCCCTTTTCCAAACTTGGATTCAGGGACTCTTTTGGGCACTTTTACGCATTTTTTCAAAACAAAAACGCGGTAGCGTCTCTCCTGTTGATGAAGATTAAAAAAGGTAAAATGGCGTTTGGAGAATTGTAGTTAGACAAATCTAGTTTTGTACTCGAGATTCGAATCAAATGTTCGAAGTCTTATATATATCCCTGGTGAAGTTAAATTGAAAGAATTAAAGAAGAATCGAAGTAACAAGGTATTTTGTGTGAACGCAAAAGAGTTAACTGAATTAAAAGAAAGTTGATTAAATTCAATAAAGAAAGAAGTTTATGTTAAATTCAAATAATCAAGAAATTTTGTTAGATATTTACTAATAGTTAACCTGAAGTAAATTATCTAGTTTTATGTATTAAGGGATGAATGCATGAAAGTAGTTAGAAATCATTTTATTTATTGATCATTAACGCAATTTAAATCCTGCATTATTAAAGTACATAATACCCAAAATACATGTTTCAATTCACACCCTATTAATAAAATCTCACCTACCTACGGTAATACAGTTCGCTAATTAAAGTGGTCAATTATAAAGTTAATTACCACCCCCTGCTTTGTGGTCATAAATGATTTAAAATTAAATGTTTATACCAATCAATGACAAACACATTTTCTTGTATACGACGTTCTAGCATGGAGTATACGAGGAGTGATTTTGATATTCCATAGTTTTAATGTCCTGATGGAATATTTCCCTCTGTTATTCATTAATCACTTAGGTTTGTTTGGAAACTAATCTAAGTGAAGGTAGTGAATTTTTATGTTCATGCTAAAACCGATTATATTTTCCTATTCTATGCTATTCTTTACTTGGCTATTGACTTTTACGTTCCACTAAAAATATTCTAAAAAGAAGTTTCCCAGGTGGTTCGATCCCAATTAAAAAAATATTGTGATCCAGAAAAAGGGTCGTCACAGACGTCTCCCGTCTGTTGACATTCAGTCGAACTACTTGGCGTTTTCTAGACTGAGAATAGAGTATAGAGTATAGAATTAGCATGTAAACAATATGTCGACCCAACGGAATCTATCTTAAAAAGTAATATGAGGAAATTTTGGCGATATGCTAATTCTAAGCTCATATCTCTTGGGGTTCTGGATGAATTTGTTTATAAGGGGATAAGAGGTGCTACTGGCCTTCAAATCGCAAACTTATTTGCGTATTACTTCTCTGCTGCTTATCGCCATATCATTTGAAATTCTACAGTACTTTCATTTCCGATCTATCTACAGTCGGGTCTCTGCAGATTCACGCCCTGCTGCTCTTCTAACCTAGCGAAAATTAACTTATAAAAATTCAGGATGATCCGTTTTTATTAATTACCACTCTATATAACACTATCAGCATAGCATTAGAACTTAATAAGCCTGTAGTGTTATCAATGTTTCTCAGGGGCTTCAGGTTGCTTGGGGAAATAAATACTGGCTCTATAAATGACAAAAAGCATTACCGATTGGACTTTATGCAAGCCATAGGAATAGACTGAAGAAAGTTTAGAGCAGATTCGTTAGGTATATATTACACAATGATTGTTTTCCCTCCACTGGCCTCCCGTATGAAACCAGATTAATTCTGTGCAGAATAATGAACCTGGAATACAAAACAAAAGCTGTAATATTTCTCTAAAACTTTGAATTTTAAATATGGTGATCGACCCCAGCTGTTGGAGATAGTACTACTGCTGGGTTCCATGAAGACGTACCAGGCCAGCGGCAAATATTTTACGAACCAATGGAACTAGTCTCACTAGATTTACTGACAGATTGATAAATAACAGAATACCGAAATAGAATTTTTACACTCGACGCGCACTTCGCTAACCATGTTAGCATCATTAGCAGACCCAAACTAACAGATATTTTAATCATCTCCTGATAATGTTAACATGGTTAGCGAAACGCGCGTCGAGTGCAAAAATTCTGTTTCGGTATTGGGAATAAAACTCTGTTTCAGTGCATTTGGCCGAAGGTTCGAAACCCCAACATAGTAGGGATTATTAACTGATAGAAGAGTATCTTCTCCTTATTGATGTCAAAGATATGGAGTCAATTTCACCCGGCATGGCAGTTCCTATAACCTAAGAAGCAAACTAATGTTACATAAAAGAATAAAAAATCTGTGATATCTACTTTTTAAAAGATACATTTATTTTAACAATTGAACTGACTTCGTCTCTACTTGGTATATAATATTTTCTCAACATGGCGTCTTAATGAAGAATGTCTGCCTTATCTGAAAAAGGTCAAAGGAAGTATCTTAAAATGTATGTATACAATTGGTTTTGGGTACAAAAATATTTAATAGCGGAAAATTGTTAGGCCTAAGCAATTCGCCCCTATTGAATATGCTTCACACCTGAGACCAATAAAATTCTATACAAATGTTTTATGAGAATTTTATTATTTAGACTTCCTTTGGCCTTGCTTAAATCATGCGTACATTGATAAAGCCACTGTGTTGGCGAAACATGCATACTTTGTACGTAAATATATTAAAGTGAAATTAAAAAAAAAAATGTCGGTACGTTTTGGGGTCAAGACCGGGCATAATAGGGTTAGTCTCGTATGGGTTTCTGGATTCTCGAATATTGCGAGCCACGAGAAGGTGATCGTCTGACATTACAGGGTTCCGCAATGCGTCCAATGGGACCTGACCCTATCAATGGAAGATTAGTCCAGGCTGGCTGGGGTTCTCTTGTAAGACACAGCGCCTGATAGGGTGAAGGCTTTTATGGCCACGAAGACATGAGACATGTGATAGAACTCCTCACAAATCGCTTGAACCGGAATATACACTTGCTGCGAATCGCAGGAGATACGGAATCCAGGTGGTGCATGGAAGACGAGGAATCGTCTAACCATGTCCTTACAGACTGTCCAGCCTTGGTTAGGGTAAGAGAATTGCACTAAGGAAGCTACGTACTGGACCTGGATGACATAAGAAAGATCAAGCCGATGAAACTGTGTGCCTTCACTAGCAACTGAGAAATAATATATACAGAGTGTGAAATAAATCTCTTGCATTTTTCAAAAATTTCGAGAAATTTCAACATGTTTTCGTTTTTCTTTCTACTGTAATGGTATATACCCTGTATATCTACAGAATATTGTCATTATTAAATATTATCATAATACATTTTATAAACTGCACACTGTTGCACGGATAGCAAAACACGCTGACCTGATTAGCGACTGGGTTTAATTAAGATCATTGATACCATTATTGTAATATCAACCATTATACAATCAATACACCTAGAGTTAAGTAAGCTCAGACTATTATTGAGGCCTCGGATGAAAGAACCTAACCCAAACTATAAACTTAAGTGAACACGATATGGCACCCCCAGATTGAGTCGTTACATGGCGACCCTGCCACTCCCTCATACGTGGTCAAAATAAAGTATGCCTGGTAGGCAAATAATCCACAGAGGCCTTATGAATTAGCAAGATGGCTAAGAGAAGAAGAAAAAAAGAAGACAATTCTCTTTTAGGTTTTTGGTGAATACAAGATGTGAAAATAAAAATGGAGGTTATGCATGGACAATTGAACATTGGAAAACAATAATGTGAATGCGGAAAAAAAAACATAAGTGAAGTAGAAATGTGCACAGGTACTTATAGGCTATAAAATTTAATGTTAAAAGGTGCTAAGTTAGTTATATATTTTCCTGTATATAAGGATATATTAGGGTAACTTTTTAAGTATTATATTTTCATTATCATATTTAATGCATACGTATAGGTACCATCGTTCTATTTGAAATATATAATATATAACCATTTAATTTATTCAGACTTAATACTCAGTCAAATATTTGCAGTAAAAGTATTGATTTATCAAATCGAATCGCTGGGACAGTGCCTAGCCGATTAATTCTGAAAAGATCAAAAATTTCTGGAAATCAGTAGACCAATCGTATTTAAGTAGATGCACAAACATGCACAAATTATAGTTTAATTAAAAGTCTAAAAAGCGCAAAACTGCATTGTGTCGGTTAAAAATCAAATATATATAAGTAGTTAATCGCAAAATTTTTTTTTTCGATTAGCTTTCCGTCATGGGAAGTATAAATAAGTGCCAATAAAACAAGCTATACGTAATTGAGAAGTATACTAAAATACAAGGTATTTCAACAACTAAACAGTAGCAAAAATTATTTAAGTATGATAAATCTCACAATTTTGTACATTTTCAAATCATATTGATGTAGAATATTTTACACATCGCAGCATATAAATTATCATAAGTTGTAAAGTAAATAATAAAATAAAACGTAGATAAATTCTCTTAAATAACGAGTATTCATATAGTATTGAAGTAATCGGAATTTCGCAATTATTCTATGAACATAGGTCATCAACTCGTAGTTATTAATATCGCAAAATTACAAAATTGCAAATTTCGTATATGCCAGCATATACATAAAAATAATAAATAATGTTAATAATGACGCGGCGCGTAGCAAATAGCAAAACTCCTGAAATCGGAATCGAGTGAATTAAATGCTAGCTGCATATTATATATTTAATTATCGATTAAGATGGAATATAATTATTCTCAATATGAATAAAATAACTGCTATGCTTTATCACATCATTATAATATATAAATATTATTTAAGATTAGTTAAAGATTTTGAATTTGAAAGAAATGGTTGTAATTTACGCAATATGGTTTAAATAATGTAATTTATTGCATTAAATTTCGCCGTACACGTTATATATCTGTACGCAGTTATTACATGGAAATTGCTTATTACTAAGACATATTTTATAGGTGAAATAAGCCGTAGCTTATAACAATGTAGGGTTAATGTGAAAAAGGGTATACAGATATGGCAAGAAATAATGCTAATTTCAACATCAGTGGCGAATTGTTAAACGCAAAATTTTTGAAAAGACCTACCAATAATTGATTATTAACTTAATCACATACGCATTCAAATAAATAATAATAAAATAAAATAAGAAATTTTCTTTTTTTTCAGTAGTAAGAGGTCAAAGGTATCTCATAATTTTTAAAATATTAAAAAGAGTATCATTAAAATAACGAAGTCAGTCATTCATTAACGTCCAGAAACTCATTTCTTATTTTGACAGTTGTTTGAAGCTGATACGATAAAACTTTTATGATTCAATTTGGATATTTATTCTCTTATGGGATTCGTTTAGATAGCGATTTACGTACAAAATAACTGGTTCACTCAAACCCATTGGGATGCTCTTTGAGTAAAAAATAAATTTATAATAAGAAATATTTAAGTTGAGTTAAGTTCGCTGACGCTCTTTTGAAATGATCTTAGTCAGTTTATCATGATCAATTTCATCAATTTTACAATGGGACAAACAAAATTCAAACAAATAGCGGTATATCTTATTCGGGCATGCCTGTTAGTTATTATTATGATGAAATTAAACGCAATAAAGTAAAACGAGATGATATTCGAGATCCTTTGATTAAGTTTGATTCCTCAATACTCAAACACTACTTGTGAAATTGTAAATTTATCTTTAAATATCAATTGTATATTCTAATATGGTAAACATTACATCCAATTAACTGAATATATATCTTAGATAGAAAATTACTCGGAAAATGAAGAAATACAAATTAAATAGTAGATATTATGAATAACGAATACCAAATAATAAATGAGAAACTTACATAGTCGCGCAGCTGAGGGCGGACTACCTGAGGGTAGATTTCCATAAACACGCAAGCAAGTAACCGTACCGCGATACAGTACCATATCGGAATGGATAATGCCACAAAGGCAGTAGTGTAATTCTTACTAAATAAGCGAAATCATGTTAAATAAAGTCGCGAACTCATTGAATTTTAACCACATTAAAATAAGTGATCGCTAAAGTGCAGTGAAAAATGGGTACTATCTAGATTCGCAGATTAAATTTTAACATCACAAATAACGTAACTTAATAATCTATAAATCTGCGAGGACATACAATGAAAAAATTGAAAAATAATGAGATAATTATTAGCTAATTAATAAATCGATCAAAACGACAAATGGAAAGCAAATTCGAGCTAGTAATACGACCACTAATATAATTTTATACGTAAAATACGGCTGATATAGTCCGTTCTTTGCAATAGATAATTTAGTGCTGTTATGTACACAGAAAAGGGCGAGTATTACTTGCAAGTAGTTTCACTTATTCAGTGGAACGAAGGCTGATTGTGTGTATTTCAGTTTTTTTCTAATTGTTTAGTTGTATAAATTTGTACCAGGCCAGGTTCAATAAAATCAAAAAACCAAAAGAAACAATGTAATAACTTAATATTTATATATTCGATTACTTCGGAAAAAGAGAGAAATAAGCATCGGAACTATAAATTTAAATAACTAGTAATTAAGAATTAATTTTTTTAATTAAGTATATTCTTATCGAGACAAGCTTGGATTGAAAATAAACTCTTTATGGAACGTAGGCACACTATATAGACAAGAGCTTCCAGAAAGCTAGGGAAGTAGCAAAAAAAGTAGTATCTGCTAACGCAAGCAAATTAAAAACAAGAGCGAGTTTGAACGCAAGAGCTTCGCAAATGTCTGGCTTGATCAACCAAATATTGGGGAAGTTCGCAAACAATAACAAAATTGGGTGTTACGTCATCAATAGAAGTTAGTAAGCTTTCTACATAGACAACCTCACAAGCAAGGAAATTTTATTATTTCCCCCTAACATCTATTATTTTAATTTCGCTTTCTAAACTTTCTAGTTTTTTGTTAAAACGTTCTCAATTTCGATCCTTTGTTTTTTTAGTTCGCATTTTCATGTTTTATTTTTAAATCTTTTTGTTTAACGATGTAACAGTAAAATGCTCGAAACACGATTTATTAATTATTTTACCCTAAATGTGACAATATATTGAAGTCAAATTTTCGATCGGCATTGGCGCGAGACGAAATGTTGAGAGATTTGATTGAAATAGGAAGAGATAGAAGAAGGACAAACTCCGCAAATACCTCAGTAATATAAATAAATATTATAAGTGATCACTAACCAGAAATCTTGATCGGCGTAAGACTTAGGTACATCGTCGAAAGATCTGGGAGTAATAAGGATAAAATATGAAAGTAATATAAATGATAAACACGTGTATAAATAAAAGACTCCAAAAGGACCGGTCCACAATACATCTGGAGGAGTCTATTATATGAGAATTGCAAACAATGTTCGCTAATGGCAGTATATTCTTTAGAGAAATACCAGTCTAGGCTAAAAAGGCCGGTGATCAGAGTTTGGCAATAAAATACAGATATGACGTACGCCAAAGGCGGTAATTCGTGAAGAAAAAGGTATAAGGTAATAATAAAATGAGGTTTAAGCGAGTGTAGCGGAGTATAAATAAACAAATATATGACAATAAATAAATATAAGAAAAAGAGAGAACATAGGTTTAAATAAGTTCTTTCAAACTAAGAAAGTATACGACCTGAATCATTATATTTTTTTTTACATGATAATTAAACGACCATAATTAGACGGCGATAGAAAATAAAAGGTTATAAAATAATTTATTTTTTAAAATTTAACCAGAATAGAAAAGTGCAACCAAACAAAACATCCCTAAGTATGCTACATAAAATACAACTAATTAAATGTTTAAGTATATAAGACAAAACTGCTTAAAGACCTTACGTATAGTTCATTTTATGGAATGGTTGATAACTTTATTAAATAATACAAGAAAAATATAGATAATATTTTATTTCTTAATAAGGCACATTATTAGGCAACTACTGAAAAATAAAAACACATCAAAGGACTGCTATTACTAAAGCTAAATGGATTTTATTACCATGGATTTTTTTTCTTTTAATCATAATTAATACTAGTAAGTGATTCAAAATGCCTTTAATGCATAATTATATGCAATTCCTATTTATGCAAAGAACGATGGATACCTATGCATTGATAGACTTGATAGTTATTATAGAATAGAAAATTATGCTATATCATTTTATATTATATTATTATATACGTTATATTGGTTATGTTACTTATTATTAATTGTACTAGATGTAAGATAAATTTTAGACAAACGGAGCTCCACTTCTCATATTTCCATATCTTTTATTCTATGATCATACTATGAATTCTTTCTTAATCTTTTTACTAACAAACTCTTCCTTCTATTTCCATACCTTATAGTATAAGTATTGTATAGTCATAAGAACAGGTTGACGTGTTAAAAGTTACAAGATAAAGTAAATTGCTGCTATATAGAGTTACATATTCACAAATGTACTTTGAAATATTTCATTGCTTACATATCACAGAAAGGAACAAAAATTTCAGGTCTAGAGAAATTTTTTCTCGAAAAAGGGGGGAGGTGTAATGGTATAAGTATATACCCTGTATATCTACAGAATATTGTCATTATTAAATATTATCATAATACATTTTATAAACTGCACACTGTTGCACGGATAGCAAAACACGCTGACCTGATTAGCGACTGGGTTTAATTAAGATCATTGATACCATTATTGTAATATCAACCATTATACAATCAATACACCTAGAGTTAAGTAAGCTCAGACTATTATTGAGGCCTCGGATGAAAGAACCTAACCCAAACTATAAACTTAAGTGAACACGATATGGCACCCCCAGATTGAGTCGTTACACTACTCATCAAAATGATCTTTGACAAAATACAACAAAAAAAATCTAATGATTTTCGATATTTTCATTTGTTTTTAATAACACGGCCTTTTAAGAAATTTCGACAATTTATATTTATAAGTGAAGTCTTGACATGGTACCCTGTATGTGAGTCAAACATTCGCCACCTAATTTATGATCAGTAGATATAGAATTTAAGATAATAACAGAAATCGTGAATTCAAGTTGTAAGAGAAGTCAGATACAAATGACAAAATTCCAAATTTCTCTTATTTCTATTTATTTTCGTACAATCCTATATGGAAATTATACCAGAGCTTAGACAGTCACAGAATATCAACTTTAACCCTGCCGTAGTCAGGCGCGGACTCTCACTACGCGTGCGTCTGTTGTTGGCGATATTTCCGAATTCCGTCGCAGTGTGTCACTGCCCCACTAACAGAGAACACCTAGGTGTTCTCTGCCACTAAGTAGCTTCTCGAGTCAACCCGACGACTCGATTAGTATCGATTTGCAATTGGTGGAGTGGAGTTGTCTTTTGCAAATTTAGATTGCGGAGTCCGCGCGCGACTGTTTACTTTCTAGTTTTAATTCAGAGGTCAAATCTTGCAAGCCGAATTAGAACTACTTCTAAATGTGCGATTTACTTCAAATTTGGTATGCTTACATGGTTTGCATGATAACAGAATTAAACATATTAATTTTTTTTTAATCCATGGCGGTTAGAAGATGGAGGACAAAATTTGGATATGTATTTTGTCCGATTCAATTGAAAATTTACATCAAGGGATTTTATGAGCCAAAAATTACGAATTTGCTGTTAAATTTATGAAATTCAACATGGCGGATACAATATGGCAGGCAAATTCTATTTATGGTTCGATTCGATTGAAAATTGATATCCGGAAGCTTTCGGGGCCAAGGAGAAATGGTCTTTGTAATAGCTTGTTGCGATATATACTGTGATTATGTCAAACTAAATGTCAATGCGTTCTTCTAGCGACAAGCTTTTAGGTCAGCGAATTGACATTAACAAACTAATTTAATTTTATTTTCATACTAATTTAATTTTATTTTCTTCTTTTTAGAACATAATAAAAGATTGTTTGTAAGAAGTTTTATTATTTATCAAAAAATGAAACAAAAAGTTCATATTTAGTTGTGCGGAGTGAGAGTCCGCATGCCACCGTTCTATCTTAAATATTAGCGCGAATACTGCGCAGCAAGGTTAATAACAGTTTTGAGAACAATCCACCTTTTTGGCCGAAACGCTTTTTTACTTTTTACTTGGAAATATATACTAGTAAATCATCAGCTGAAACAATCCCTTCGACTCGAAAGACTACGTCGATAACAATTGATCCTATGACATGAAACCTCACACGCAACCTGAGAGTCAGTAAGCTTTGAAAAATATGAATGAGATTTCATCGAAACGCCAGCAGCCCGGGAAACTCTTGCAGCTATGCAGTGCAGTAATGCACTCAAAAAGACGCAAAATTGTGTATCTAGACCAGACCTGGGTATATGGTGATGACAGTGGACAAATATTGGGGAAGAGAAAATGCTACTGGTGTTAGTCATGGAACCCGCTCCAGCAGCCGGCTAATTGTGGTGCAAGCTACTGCATAAGATGGCTTTCTTCATGTCATGCTTAGTTTTTCGCTCGGGACTATCAACTGGAGACTATCATGGACAGATGAATAGGGATAATCTTGAAAAATGGCCTATAGAAAATTTTCTACCTAATATTCTCATGTACAAAAGAAAGTACAAATTAAATACCCTACAAAATCTAATATGCTCCCCTGACTTTAGAACAACAAACCCAAGTTTGATCCTAGGAGGACAAAATTTTGATTATATGATGTTATCTCACCCAAAGAGTCTATAGAAAAACTATAGAATTGACAACCTTTTACGTAGTTGGAGGTATACGACTCTAAGACTACTTCTATATTATGTGCGATCTGAGCCCTATTCAACTCACATGGGCTGCAGTGATAGCATAACACCAGCGAACTTTCCATTAAAGATTTAAATAAACTTACATTAGAAGCGATTGATTCAATACCAGCGTGAAACAGTTTCGTTGCAATGAGGAGAAATACTGGAAAGTAGACGGGCAAATTGAAACAGTTATAGACGATTTAATCATTACAGTGAGATCTTTAAATAGTAACGACGACACATCATCTTTTTCAGACGAAGACGGCGATTCAGAAGAAATAGGACCATTACAATCGTAGCTGTCAACCTTAAGGATGTCAACACATTTTCTTTCTACATATTGTTTTCTTTGGAGTTTCGCGTTATACTATCCCCAAAGTTCTATTTGAAAAACAGCGGCTGAACATACGTGAAACTCTTATGAGCACAAATTCCAAGGAGTTGTTCCACCAATAATAATCTTAAATAGTGCTCCGTTAGACACAATCAATAGTTACTTGGCAGGGAGACACACAAGATTCTTGGAACAAGTGCACAATCACACAATCCCAAGCATTAACACACTATTCAGCAGAATCACACACCCAACTAGAACAGTACAACACACAAGCACATTCGACACTTAGACAAAAAAGCAATAAAAATCATAAAAAACCAAAACCCCAAAAAATAATATCTCTCATATTTTCAAAACTTTCCAAAACTTCTTAAAATTTTCAAAATTTTCAAAATTTTTTCAAAATTTCTCATGGTTTGTATTTTTCAAAAATTCTAAATTATCAAAAATTATTAAAATTGTCAAAACTTCTAAAAATTATCTGAATTTCAAATTTCCAAAAATTTTAAATTTCAAAAACTTTCAATAACAGATGGGGACGAGAACATCGCCGATTCCCTAGGCCGGGTTCCCGCCTAAAAACGGGGGTGTACAGGATAAAAGAGCTGCATGGGGTAGCTCGCCGTATGGGTTCCATGCGTAGAAGTAGGGTCAGGGGGTAATTCCCCGCGTATCGCGTGCAGCCTTTCCTGGGGTGGTTGGTATGGACTTGCAGAGAAATCTGCAAAATCCGAATCAAACAGCCTCGCCTAGGCGTCTACAGCAATGCTCTTGTCTGCTCAAATCGCAAAAACTAAAATTCTCGATCCTTCACTAACGGATTCCAAGCGTTCCTTCCTCATTACATCTCTTCGAATACCAGAACACACATCAAAACACTACAACACAACTTCAAGGCTTCAAGCCAGCAAATTGCGACAACACAGCAAGAGTACCATCGGCACTAGCTCAATGAGAAATCTCAATAGCTAGTACCGTAATAAGGTTGTTTACCTTTGTTATTCGCATTTTCGAGTAATTTCACTGTGCCCATGAAAGCACATGTTCTTCTTTTTAAGATATGCATAGCCATACGGTGGCACTGAGAAATTTCTGTAAATTTAAATGAGCCTATCTCAAACTTACCCAAACTTGATTATTCGTCGACTCGAAGCGAAAAGGAAAAATTTAATATGATAAGCTAAATTATGAGCGCGTGTTTACATACGTACTAAGTTAGCACAATTCAAAACAACAATGGTTATAGTATTGTTTGGATGAAATTCTAAATAAATACTAGGAGGTTACAAACCGGACTTTTAAATTTTTTTGTACCATTTACAATATCATATTTAGGCATGATACAATAACGGGGGAAGGTAAACTGTTGCGCATACGACCGCCCATCTAAAGAGAGTAAATATGGCGTTTAATTGTATTCTTTGCTAATGAGTCTAGTGTGTTTCTTGCGTTTTTGTACTAGTTTTCTGTTTTTGCTTGGATTATATCAAATTGAGATATTATCTGGTCTAAATTATAACTTTTTTGCAGTGTTTAGTGCTACTAAATTCTTATATTTTATTGGATAAACTAGTGAAAATTTGACCATTAAAAATGCGTTATGCTGTGCACGATTGTAGAGTGTTAATCAAACCAAAACTTTGATAAAACTATTAGATTTTATACATTCCCTAAAGACACTTTGTCGCAAAAATTGTGGGTAAACGCATGGTGTAATAATAATTGTAATAATAATCAGTTATTTTCTAATCTATAAATTTTACATAATATTAATGACGATTTGTTTATGATGATATTCATTTTATGCCTGTATTTTATTTAATTTGACAAGCTAACATTATACATGGATCAATTAGATATAATGTTTATTTGTTCTATTTGTTTATTTGTTTAATTGTAATGTTTATTTAATGTCATGACCGACCGTGGCGTTTTTGATACCTGTTTTAATTATAAAAGAAAAAGTTCTATGTTACTAAAAACTATAAGCTTTTATTCCTCGTTTCATTCTGTGTAAATGTATCACTGAGGGTGAAGCCCTGTGTGTTGCCGAATGTACTAAAGGCAATAAATTAATCTGTTTGTAAACTCTTGCCACAATCAGCTAAAGCCTAAAAAAACTTTAATAACAAAGTTAATAGTTCAAAATTACCTTTAATTAATCATCCAAAACTCCATTTACTAAATTTTTGTATCAAAATAAAACAAACTATTCAGTTAAATCTAAAATGTATGTATATACTGGGGCTAATACCATTATAATTTAAGGGACTAACGCTCTTTGTGACGTCAATGCGCAGAGAGAACCGATTTTGAAACCGCCCAGAATTTTACCTTCCTGTTATTGTATCATGATATTTAGGTGAACTATGTTCCT
>MU188097.1:0-49699 GCA_016904865.1 Pissodes strobi | reverse complement strand
ACCGGAATTGAAAGACCGAGGCCGGCTTGTAGTGTAGAGAGAGAGAGAGTGTGTGTAGTGAAAGAATAACTGATCGGAATGGAAAACCGAGACCAGCTTGGTGTAGTGTAAGAGGGAGAGAGATATACCTACAGTAATACCTATATAGCAGCAGCGAAGACGGACAAGAAAGGCGGCGACGATGGCGGTCTGCTGAAGGCGGCTGTCATGGCGGCGACCTGCAGGAAGCGTCGTGGGTCTGGTTCAGCTTGGCGGCCTACATTGGCGGTAGTGGTGGTCCTCTTCCTCTGGTCTGGGCTGGGCTAGGCGGCTGGCTGGCAGGCGACGTCTTCTTCGAGAACCCGGGTGGGCTCTGCCTGTTCAGCGTGATGCAGCCACAAGCGTCTGTAGACCCGATATAATTTTCGATACCGACTCTAGCGCCATCTAGTGCAGATGGCGTTGACTCAAGCGATTGCATTCGCGCTATGTCATCGTGATGCAATCGTTTTGCATATAAGGCGTGGTGGTCCAGAGGACTAGATGGTTAGGTCTGAACTCGGCAGCGGCATTTAACGGCGTCGGCGGCTCGGGTTCAAACCCCGTTGTTTTCTTTTTATTTTTTTTAAGGTTAAGTTTCTAAACAGTTTTTTTCTTGATTTTGGGTATGTCTTGGGTTAGTTTGGGTTAGCACCTGGTTAGTTTTCTTTTCTTGAGCCCCCGTAGCGAGCGCAGCGAGCGGAGGGCCATGCGAAAAGTGATATTACTTATTGTAATACGTGCCCGTACTTTGGATGCACTTTTTCCAAAATATGTTGCTTTATTTAACTAAAAACCAGGATATATTTAATAAAAGCCGTATTATAGTCGATATACAGTAGCTTGCATGTGTTTCCGCGAATACATTCACAAAGAATCCCCCTTCTTTGTGAATATATTCCACGCAAGGCCAGCCTATGTAGTATAGGTGGCCTTTGGTATCGAAAATTCGGTCGGGTCGCTAGACTCTTGTGATGCAGCCCGGTTTTGTTAACCCGACGCGTAGTGGGGGATCACGTCATCGGCCGGCCGATGAGTGGGGACCTTCACGCGCACGGTGCTGCGACGGAGATCGCGACGTTCTACTGGTACCGCGCGAGTACTACGGAAAATGTGAAAACCGATTTCCCGGCTTTTCGCGACGGAATATTTTATTGAACTGAGTTTAGAATATTTAAATTATATTTTACGAAAAAGAATGATGTGAATAGCTCGTAAAATAAGAAAGTTAATCCGGCTTGCATACCATTCCCCTAAAAATATAGTAACTTCGTTACACTATTATACATTAATTAATCATTTGGCACAACTTAATGTCAAAGATAAATTTACACTGTATGCTGATGATACGACAATTCTCCGGCACGATGGCAACAGCGAGAGACTGCAGCCTGATATTACATCAGCTGATCTAGCTCGTGTTCAGCAGTAGTGTGATGCTAATCGACTGGTATTTAATGTAGGAAAAACCAGTATTGACTGTTTTCGTTGTGATGTTTCGGGTTGTTATCTTGAAAACTCTCTTGTAATTAAGTAGAGGGAGGCCAGGTTTCTTGGGCTAATCATTAAAGAAGGGTTAAAATTTCAAAGCCATATTTTGTCGATGAGTATCACTGTTGCATTTGGGTGTTATGCTGTGAGGGTGTTTGCCCGTGAAATTGGCTTCGAAGCAGCAAAGACAGTTTATCATACGCTGATGAATATGGCAATTCTTATTGGGGACATTCTAACCAGACTGTGATAAATTCACTGTTCAACCTCCAGAAGAGAGCGGTGAGGTATGTCGGCCCCCAAGAATTTTGTAGGTCTAGGAGTATCTTAACGTTGCTTTCTTGTTTCTATCGGGGTACGGTCTGCAAGCATACTGCTACCCGTCGAGTAGGTAGCTCAAAACGGTCAATGCCAACATCGGATTTGACTTACAGCTGCTCTATTATTTATTTATAAGTAGAAAGATGTATAACCTTATTCCTTACCAATTTACAAGCTGTCGTACTGGAAGTCCTTTAGAAGGGCAGTAAAAAAAGATGCTGACCGAAAAAGGAGGAGGGAGAGTTTTATGAGAATATTGTGTGAACTGTCAACATATTTGAATTGTTTTATGTATTTATAAAATAGCTTTAACGCTAATGACAAATGTAGTGTATATCTTTGTTTATACCTTCATGTTGGTTTAGAGGTGACATTCCTTTATGTGATCTTTTGAGAACTTCTATTTTGTTGTATAATTGTTTTATTTGTGTAATTTGTTTTATTATAATTTATTGTTGCTTTTATCCTAACAGCTTTGTTAACAAGACGTTATGTCATTTTGAATTTGATGCCTGTTTTTTGCATGACAACTTGCTTGGCGTCAAAGGAATATATGAATTTCTAATCCAAATAGCGTTTTATTATACTGATGAGTTTATGTAAGTTAAGATTTAGGTTACAACATTCTTGCTTTGGATTAGCTTTGCTTAGCTCCGGTTCGATCAAAATTTAGGGCACGCGGTTTGCATTTTATACAATGCACCCCATAAACTTGGATCCATATCAGATTTTTGTCTATTATTGTACTTAGATAAAGTCTCCAGGACATAAATATCTGCTTCCGAAAAAACTGGAAATGCGATGTGGTTACCTGACTAAGTATCTGACAAATTGGATATTTTTCTCTAAAAGTGGCTCTATTTATTAAAATATCAAAATATCTTATTAAGAAAATGTGTTTCTACTGAGTTCTAACTTCCATATGTCGAATTTCAACGAGATCTCTCGATTTCGAACTTATTGGACAGCCCCTTGAGCTAACCATGTTTTAATTACTGAAATCATATTTTAAACGTGAAAAGTCATTAACCGCATAGGATATCTCAAACATACGTTTCTAATATGTTATTATTTTTTACCTGAATATTAAAAGGAAAAGAAATAGGCGCTCTTGGACGATTTCCTAATTTTTAAGTAAATAATGCATATCTTTTATAAGCGATTCTTAAGGAACCTAGGCGTTGATATAATCTTAATTTGTGATGCTAAAACTACTAGCTTTTTACGATTTTATTAATTATAAAAATATTGCTAAACTATTTTGAAGAATTTGTTTAGGGGACGATATTCTTCGTTTCCTTGAGTAGCCAGAGTTATCTCTCAACTTAAAGCCTAATGATTGCTTGTTACTCCACTTCTTATATGTTAGAGCCTCTTCGGCTCTGGCTCCAGGGTGTAAACAGCACAACTGCTAGTTTAGTGACATATAAAAAAATAAATAAATAATAAATAATAAACATATAAGCAGTAACAGGCAATCAATTGGAAGGTAAACATGAATCCTTCACAACAATATAGAACATATCTACATTAAAGCCTAAAAAGTTTAATAAAAGAACAATACAGTTTTTCGTTAGAAGCAAGACATATCGAAATGGTAGAAATACAAGTTTTGTAATAGTTGATGCTAAAAATGGTTCAAATAGTTAGATGATTGTAAATTAATAAATGTATTAATTATGCATTCATCATCATCATCAATCAACCCTTTCTCGTATCCACTGCTGGCTGTAGGTCTCCCTCAATCTTCTCCATATGTTCCGATCCTGCACCGCCATCCAGTTTCCCTGACAACGCTTTATGTCATCGGTCCACCTCGTTGGAGGGCGGCCCCCTATTTCGATAAGCTCCTTGTCTTGGTCTCCATTCCAGTATTCGCCTGGTCCATCTATTGTCTGTCAGTCTGGCGACATGTTCTGCCCAGTTCCACTTAAAAGTAGCTATTCTCTCTATTGCATCCACCACTTTTGTTCTTTGCCGTATTTCCCAGTTTGAGACTCTATCTCTGAGAGAAATGCCCAACATTGCGCGTTCCATTGCTCTGGATTTGTGTGTAATTTTTGTGGTCAGTGTTAGTGTTAAGTATGACATTTGCCGAAAAACAAAATGCTATTAAGATTGATAGACCTAGCCCGGACTACGTGCAGCAACAAAAGAAAACCTCCATATTTTAATAAAAAAATCTATGACAATTATGTGGCTCTGCGGGTATCGTCATAAAAATAAAATGTATTGTTGGCCATGCTTACTCTTTGGTAAAGAAGGAAATGTGTGGAGTAAACCTGGGTATATTGACTTAAATAATTTTTCAAATGCCTCAAAAAACAAGAGCAGTCCACTAACCAGTTACAGGGCATTTTCTTTGCATAGTTTTGGCGAAACTCGAAAAGGATGTATGCGTACATTTTTTGGAGGCTCAAAATGAACGTTTTTGGGCGTGGCACCTGGACTTTTTTTTGCCCCCGGCGGCGCCTGCAACGGGCTTACTCCTTGTGTGTCATTTTCTTTACATTGCCTACCCTCTTCTAATCGACACTGCACGCCACTGGTTGGTAGAGCTCTAATTTATTCATTAGTCTCTTTGTAATGATCTTTGTGAAGAGCTTGTATACATGAGAGAGTGGGCTTATAGGGCGGTAGTTTGAAAGATCGTTAATATTTCCTTTTTTATGCAGCAAAATTACCTCCGCGTTGCTCCACTGAGTTGGTGTTGTCGCTTCTCTTAAGCATTTATTAAAGAGTCTAGCTAGGGCTCGCAGCGTTTTTTCCTAGCATATTTTATAGCCTCGATCACTATTCCATCGCTTCCCGGTGATTTGTTATACTTCATTTTTTGCATGGCCTTTCGTATCTCATGTAGTGTTACATCTGGCATCTCTTCGGAACCTAGGTTTCTTACCTTTGTTAAGGGTCGGTTTTCATCTTGTTATTCTGGATCTTTATACAGTTTGCGGTAAAAGCTCTCCACAACCTCTAAAATGTTCTCTCTGTCACTGACAAGTTGTCCTTGTTTGTTCTTCAGTTTATGTATATTTTCCTCCCCGTTGCCATGTTTTGTCTTAATACTTTCAAACTTTTGTTCTCTTCAATCACTCTATAGATATTTCTCTCGTGTTGTGTTGTCTGATGTCCTTTCGAATTTCCCTCTGAATCACATTGTTTAAGCTCCTCAATGCTGCAAAGTTAGTATCGTTCCAGAGAATTTATTTAGGACCACTATGTCTGGAATAGTCTTTTTGTGGTTAGTGATTATAAAGTCTATTTAATTTTTTGTTGTTCCGTTTGCGCTTATCCGTGTCCACTTGCGCTGAGGATTTTTATCGAAGAATGAATTCTTTGCTTTGCATAGTGCAAAGTCGATAAGTTGATCACCTCTCTCATTTCTTTCGCCATAGCCAAAATTGCCCATGGCTATCGTTAAGTTAAGTCCCCCATCATATCATAATGTAATGCATTTGTGTTTTTCGCAAGGCGGTTTTGACGTCCTCATAGAATTCCTCGGTTTCTTCGTCTGAATGCCTCGTTCTTGGTGCATATACCTGTATAATTTTAAGCCTATATATTGAGTTTAGTTTAATTATTTGCATTATTTAATTAGAAATCAGATAATCGCCCAAGAGGACCTATTTTTTTTAATCTTCATTTTAATAATAAGCTAAAATAATTACATATTAGAAACATTTTTAATCTTTTCATTTTTTAAATGTTGACACATGGTTAGTTACACAGGTTTTTCACAAAATTCTAAAAAAATGAGAATTTCCTGATATTGATAAATCTTTTTTCCTCCCTCCACTAAGCTATAATAAACTCTTGAAGTGGGTATTAAGACATACAAAAGCCCAGTATAAATATAGTAGAAACTACATCTGCACTAGATTAAAATGGAGACAAATATTATAATACATACATAACATAATTTTTAGGATTATACAAGAATTCTTCACCTTCAATGTTTCTGTTTCTAGGTGGACAACCACAAACATGTAAGACTCATGATGGAATAAACCAATGGGACAGTATCTCTAGAGACTTACCATCCGCAAGAAATGAGATACTGTTAAACGTTGACGAAATAAACGGATTTTCAGGATTAATTAGTAACTCTGGGAGATATAAGTTTTTAAATGGTACAAAATTAAGCAATATTACTATATAGTCTCAAAAATTAGCAATTGAATAATAATATAGTCAATTCAAGGCTTAAAGGCTACACTTTATCAACCAGTGGCGGCGCTTCTAGGAGAGCCATTCTGACTGTAAATAGACTTTTATTAACTTGAGTATTGTAACGTGCGTGATTTCGCGGATGTAAAACACTTTTTACACTGTTTACTCTTTGCTTTAAAAGAGAGAAAAGACTTTCAGTGAAAAGTGCTAGGCTCGATTTAAATCTACAGCGGCATACTATCTTTTACCAGAACCGTTTTAAACATCACAACCTATCATTCACGAACCGCCACTGGTAGTATCTGTACCGTATCACTAGATCATTAAAAGTGATAGACAAAATTGTTTTTGAACTAACAAATAATTCAGGCGTTAAACAACTCGTTTGATTTTTGATTTTGTCAAACTTCCTTCCAAGTTTCTTTGCGCATCTTTCGGTATATATTATATACAATATGGTCGATCGACTTTCCCGCATACACTGATTAAAAGTTATCTACAAACTCTAGTCGAAAGATGGCCAAGCCAACAATGTCTTATTTTTATATAGGATCTTATTTAAATGGAAGCTATGATGGTGCACTTGGCGACACAGGAAGAAATGCAACAACACCTCCATATGACCTAAATGCAGTTTTAGAGAGCGAAGTTAACCAAGTTGTCCAGACTCTCAATACTAGTGCATCACTGACTGAAGAAAAAATTCAACTGTTAAGAAAAGAACTTGATATTAGTTCATGTAATGGCAAAGTTAGAACTGAGGATCTGCCATGCTTGGGTAGGTATATCCCATTGTTATATTATTCTTGCAACAATATCGATTTTACCAATTTGTATTCAAATTTATTTTAAAATGTCACCGAATTATTAGGGAAATCGAAGCAAAGCCTTCTTTTATAGCACAGTTCCTATGAAACCTTCTGTTTCTACAAGTTGCTACGAAAACAGGTTTCAATTCAATTCCTAAACACTATTTATCAATTTCATATTTGTTTTTAGGGGAATGTCTTTTTGACCTTTGGAAGGACCCTTGTGAAACTGAAAATATAGTCGACAAAAAACCACTTGTCAGAGCATATCTAGAAGCCAAACTAAACCAGTATGTTAAAGAAATAGAGCCATCGAGAAATAAAAAAGTAGATTTGAATGCTAATCCCCAGTATTGTAATGATACATGGTTTCCATGGCTTGACCAGGACGGATGTTACTCTGGTTTAGAAGCTTCATTGTAATAGATACTATAAAACAGAGATGCTTTCTACTCTTATCTAACTTTACTGACAAAAACCCCCTTCCCATTATTTATTAGGGGTATTCATATTTATACTGATTTATCTGTAGACCATACAGAATCCTTAATGAATGTGTGAATATACTTATCAGAAAATTAATGGCGGTACTCGGTACTAGGAATAAGAAATGCATTCCTATTAAGAACTCAAAGACTTAATTTAAACAAATAAAAATAAAGCTCTAAATATACATTTATAAATAAAATGTGAAATGAGATAAAAACATGAGTGTATATAAATTTAATCAAAGGATCAAACTAAACCTTGCCTCGCCGTTTTGCGACCTTAATGGAAAATTTTGCTCAAGAACATTTTAACATTGTATTATAATTGTATCAAATAAGTACTTAATTTATAGGTGTTTAATTAATTAAAATTAATAATTTACTTTTTTTTAATTGGACATCTTCTTTGATTTGTGAAAAATAAATTTGTTAGAACACTACTACATGTTTTCATTGACCTGAGCATTATAATCAACAGCAAACATCTGAGCTGGAAAGACTAACAAAATATGATGACATGAAATGCTTTATTGGGGCCTGGACTCATAGAAGCAACTTGTGCGCCATTCGTAAGTTGAAATCGCAAAATCAATCATACAACTGATCAAATGATCTGTACCTACAAAAAAAATCAAATGAAGGGTACAGGGGAAAAACGATCTAAGCGCCAGTTTCATAGGAAACTTTTTTATTATTGATTTTACAGAAAATTTTATTCTTGATAAAAGTTAGTGCTTGGAAAAAAACAAATTTTGACAATGCTAAATTAACGATAAGTTATACAGAGTGCTCAAAAAATAGAAAACTGATAGTTAAAAATGCAAAAACTTTGGAATATCGGAAAACCTTCTACAGAAAAAATAAAGCTCGTATTAAGATAAAAATAAAAGTTAAATACCATTTTTTCCAAAAGTGCACCGTTGCGGAGAAAATCCATGCCGCTTATTGAAAAAAACCCTCTTTTTCTTAATTTTGTCCTTATTTTTTTCAGCAACGATGCACTTTTGGAAACAATGGTATTTGAGTTTTATTTTTATCTTAATAAGAGCTTTATTTTTTCTGTAGAAGGTTTTCCGATATTCCAAAGTTTTTGTTTTTTTAACCATCATTTTTGTATATTTTGAGTACCCTGTATAACTGATCCTTAATTTAGCATTGTCAAAATTAGTTTTTTCCAAGCACCAACTTTTATCAAGAATAAAATTTTCTGTGAAATCGATAATAAAAAAGTTTCCTATGGAAATGGCGCTTAGATCGTTTTTCTCCTGTACCCTTCAAATGATTATCCCAAAACCCAGAGGTTTTCTACTGTTGGGGAAACACCCCAACATGTGTATTAACTTCCGTTTTTCAGCCTATAGTTTGGTGATAACACCCTGTATGTCTGTAGTATGATCGAGTCATAAACTAAATTTATTTCACCAATAGATTCCGTTATATGCAATAATCTCTAAAAAGCAAATTTGAGACTCCCGTCAAGGAAATCGCTATTAATCGTTCTAAATTTAATATATCTTTTGTCTCCGACAGTGTTGTGTAAACAACAATATGCTTCAAAGAAGGAACATGTTACTACCCTCTCAAATGAATCCGCCTCCGCGCAATTTCCCGCTTTATTTATCCCTATGACGCCAAGCCTCTAGGGATACGGCTAAATTTTCGATGCGAAACCGTGCATGCGTAATATGGCCGAATATATCGGAATTATCCATGTCTACGTTCTAGCGAAATTCCTTCAACGCCTCGGTCGTGTAGTAAGTAGAGGTTTTGCCCGTCATTTCTGCGCTGCGGGTTCGATTCCCGTCGGTCGCGACAGATGTTTTGTTTACCTTTTTTAAGGTTATAGTAGTAGTAGTAAACTCTCTATTGGCCTTTTGCTTAAGCAAATTCAGCCAGAAAAGACCTCTATCCAGGCTTAGAGCTGGGGGCGACCCATCACAGATAAGTTACACCTTGATGGATAGAGATACTATTTTTGGAGCCTCCAGTATGACGAGTATGTACTACTGGGGGCTCCTACTTGTACATGCACGGCTTGTTTTAAGGTTCGAACACCACCGGCTGGACGTTCACAAACATCACACAACTGTCATGCACGGGGCTCTAACCCCCCGGCTGGACGTCCGAATCTTCCTCGGGGAATCTAAACGGTCATTGAACGTTCACCATGAGACCCCCAAACTATCACATATGTATATGAAGCTGAGACAAAATGGCCGATACCCGACACGTGTACACTCGACCGAAGACGAATCGGAAGCCTTTTTCAAGGTTATGTCTGTTTTTGATTAATTTACTTTTTTTCTTAATTTTGGTTGGCCTTGGGTTAGTTTTGGTTAGTTGTCGTTGATTGCTCCCCCGTAGCGAGCGGAGGGTCATGCAAAGCCATAATAATACCTATTATTCTTGTTTCGTCATTTCGCATGCACGGTTTCGCATCGAAAATTTAGCTCTATCCCTAGACGCTTGTGAACAATTACATTTTAGTGCCTTACAAACACTCAACCGTGATGCATCGATCCAGTCATCGCTCTGCATGAATTTGGCGCCAAATACACCTACCCAGTCGTAGCTCTGTGTCGCCAAGATATTTAGTAGTTTTTCTCATATGTTTGCACAGATATTTAAAGAATATCTGTGTATTCTCTGTTCTCCTTGCCCAAGCTTGGATAAAGAACTGCTTTGGGCATTTTAACGCTTTTTCGAGAGACACGTAGCGTCTCTGCTCTTGAAGATAGAAGAAGGTAAAATGGCGGATGGAAATTTGTAAATAGACAAAGCTATTCCTCTATTCGAGATTCGATTTAAAGGTTTGAAGTCTTACATCCCTGGTGAAGTTGAAGTTAAGTTGAGAGAATCGAAGAAGATGTAAAGCACAGGGTATTTAGTGTGAACGGAAAGGCAGTCAGTTGAAATTTTGAATTAACAGAACGCTAAATTAAATTCACTAAAGAAAGAAGTTCTTGTTAAATTTAAATAATCAAGACGTTTAGTTAGACATTTAGTAACAGTGAACCGTATGTACAGTATCTATTTAGTTTTATGTCTGAAAGAATGAATGCTTGAAAGTAGTTAGAAATCATTGTATATATTTACTATATTAAATGCAAAATAATTATTGCATTATTGAAGTACGTAATACCTAGAATACATGTTTCAATTCACACCCTATGAATAAAACACCCATTTTAATACAGTCCACTAAGTAAAGTGCTTAATTATAAAGGTAATTACTACCCCCACCTTTGTGATCATAAATGATTTAAGAAATAATTATTTATCCCGACCACCTACTTTTGCAGTTATATAGACAATGCATGAAAAATCACACGATGTTCAGTTGAACTAGAAAAGAAATGCAACTTGTGTGCTATTCCCTAATCCATCAAATATCAAAAATTTCAAAGATCAGCAGTTATCAACTCTCAACTTCTCTTACGGAATTGACTACAATTTCTGAGCTAATCAAGTTGTAAAAACGGACGTTATAAATTAAGAATGGTGGATGTAAGTATGTATACGAATCCAGACAAGTTGACCATTAATAGGGGAACTGTCAATATTTAGTTTATCTTAATTAATGATTGAAATAATAATATAATGGCCAAATTATGTTCTGTGAAGAATAAATATTCAAAATTAAACACATGTTTATATTGCAATAGATATACCACCATATCGATTCGTTCGACATCGCGGAATAAATTCACAGTAGAACTGTCATATAACGTTGATGGGCTTACGTGGACGTGGTTACGCTTACCGACGATAAACCGCCTATTGGAAATTGTACGCTGAATGCCAAAATTGCATTAAAATGCCACTCAATGCCTAGTAATGCCACTACCGAGGCAACTACTGCCAGATAATACCATGGGAAAGATCTAAACGGATTTCTAAAATCTAAAGAATTAATAGTAACATCAAAACCGGTATCAGATCCGCAATATTTTAGTTAAAATTGTTCATTTTAGTAATTTGTTTTTGTTTTAATTAAGTACCTAGCTTATGATATATTTTTCCAATATAAAATATGTTATAAGAACATTGGCTCAGTCAGTCTAGATATGATATAGGATCAACATTCATTGGAGATATGGATGATAAAACGTTATCAAAAGCAATGTAGTATAATAATATTTATCTGACGTAAATTGCTAATCTGGTCAAGCAAAGTATTGAGGTCATCATCCACTGAATTCTCATTAACCCAATAATAAAACTAAAATGTTTTGATTAATTGTTGAAATCTTGTTATCTTCAAAAAGATTAAAGGCTGGGCTGGGTAAAGTTTTCTTCTCTGCACCCGTGAGGGCAAAAGTTTAATAAAGGGCTTTGTCTGAATTTAATTTAAATATGTTGAGGTCATTTTTACTAAATGTAAGCTTTGATCCTGTATATGAAGCCAGTTTTAATGTGGAGACGGTATATGCTGAGTTTTTTGAAATTTTGATATGAGCTATGCAAAAATGCATCCAAAAAAAATAAACAAATTAATAATAAATGGTTGACCCCAGAGGTTGTGACTAGCAGTAGTAGCAGTAGAGAGCTAAAGGATTTATTCTGGTTATCCAAACAAGTTTGTGATTTGAGAGTTATTGAACTGTATAAACTTAGAAAAAAAAATAACACAATGAGCCTATTAACAGATGTAAAAGAATGTACTTTGGTAATACGATAGCTAATAGCGGAAACAAGTCAAAAACTGTGTGGAATATAGTAAACCAAGATTTAGGCAGGTATAGGGAAGCGAATAATATTAATCTCTGTATGAATGGTGGGTTGCTTGTGGATAGTGGACAGGTTGCAATCATATTTGGTAGATATTTTTCGTCAATTGCACTCTGCCACTGAGACGGATCCCCAACAGCTTTGTGTGGAGGCCAGTTGAACCTCAAGAGGTTATGGGGGTGATATTTAAAAAGCAAGATCCTCTTAATATTGGGAATTATAGACCTGTCACTGTCTTAAGTGTAATCTCAAAAATCTTTGAAAGGATTGTGTATGACAGGATGATGGAGTTTGTGAATCAGTGTGGCATCCTGAGCAGGGCACAACATGGCTTCCTGCCGGGGAGGTCGACGGAGAGTGCAGCTGCCGGGTTGCTTGAACAAGTTTATTGTCAGCTTGATGATGGAGAGCTGGTGGCTGGTCTCTTCTTTGACTTGTCCCGAGCTTTTGATACACTTGAGGTTGATTTTGTGTTGAATAAGTTGAATGCCAGTGGTTTCCAGGGGCCAATTTTGAATTTGCTGGGGTCTTACCTGACAAACCGTAGGTTTTGTGTCGTGGTGGGGGGCGAATGTTCTGATTTTTTTGATGTCGACATTGGAGTTCCTCAGGGGTCTGTGCTGGGACCCTTGCTTTTTTTGGTCTTTATAAATGATGTTGTTGACTTTGTTAACCTTGGAACTGTCACCCTATTTGCAGATGACAAAACTATGATGGTTTCAGCTCAAACACCTGAGGAGCTGAAATCTAGAATTAGCAATATTTGTGCTCTGTTTGACAGATGGTATTCTGAGAACAATTTGATGCTGAATGCTGATAAATCGGTTTACATGCATTTTCGGTCTGCAGTCATTGTTGATCATCTGTCCTGTGTCACCAATACAAGAATTCTTGGAGTCTGGATGATACCTTCTCCTGGAGAGTACTTGTGGACTTTGTGGTGAGGATCGAGTCTGCAGGCTGTTTTGCGATATCTCAGTTAAAAAATAAGTTGGAGATTGTGGAGCACTTAAATGTTTATTATGCCCTGGTGTATAGTCGTCTCACTTACAATGCCGTTTTTTGGGGGAATTGTACTGATGGGGGAAGGGTTTTTGTTGCTCAGAAGCGTGCTATCAGATCTGTTTGGATTGAAGTTCATGGAAACCTGCAAACCTTATTTCAGGCATAGGGGTATAATGACACTTCCATCTATAAATATATTTATAACTCTCTTGATTACTAAAATTAACTTAGCTCAGTACCCACAGTGCAATGATTACCACAATTATGACACATGCCATGGTGACTTGCTTTCGCTTGATGTGCATCGCCTGGGTGGGTTTGAATGGTCTCCCTTCTACATGGGCAAGCTTTTGTATAATGCACTTCCTAGAAATATCAGAGATTTGCCATATAGCAAATTCAAGCCTACTATTAAATGTATGCTACTACACGGGGCCTTTTATTCCATTTCTGAATATTTTAAAGGTTCCTCATGCTTTGATTCACAGCTGTAATTTGAGTTTGTCTATGTAGGTGTTTATATTGTTTGTTTGTGTCTATATTTTTATATAATTGAAATTGTAGTTTTTGAATGCTTCTGTCATAACTTTTAATATTATTTAGGCAGGCAGTAGGTAGTTTTAGCATTCTAATATTAGTTTATAATTTATCTTGTTTTTTTGACGTGTACATCCATTTTTTTCTGTGTAACAGCTTAGTGGAAATAAAGAGTATTGCGTATATTGAGTATTTTCCCCCACTTTCAACATGGAGGAAAGATTACCTGAAAAATTACTAAAAAGCATCGATAAGATATCAGTAATAAATGCTATTAGAGAAATATGCAAAAAGCCATTTGCTACCAACTTTTTTACGAATCCCCAAATATAAAAATATGGAGCATTAAGAAAAAACGCTACAAAATATACTTAGTTTTAATCAAATTTTCATCTTTTCAAGCCATTCTCAAACGAAGCAAATATGGATTAATGTGGGTTTAACGCATTAGATTAAATAGCAATAGGGTAAACTACACAGTTGTTGGCCAGTCGATAGTAGTTGGCCACTATAAATATATTTTTTAATAATAAAAATCTCCATAAAAATTTTAAGTTCACGATTTTACGGTTAAGAAGTGGCAACATCCCTCTATAACATTGGCAATTTTTTCATTTTTAGGTTGGTACGTTTTAAAAGTATGGCGTTTTGTGTGTACAAGTGTTTGTTTCGTGCTGCAAATTAAGCTAAGATTAGTCATATTCGATAAGGACTGTCTTAATACAAGTGCTTATAAACTCATTTTAAGTTAAAATATCCGTGCAACAATTGATTCCGTCTGTAAATATAAGGTGAGTTGACTTAATTAGGCTTTTGTTAATTGTTATGCTATCATTTTCCCGCCAATTTATGGATGGCCAATTACTGTGTTATAAAATTAGCATAAAACAGTTGTTGGCCACCATGGCCAACAACTGTGTAATACTCAAACTTGTATGTAACCTATGTATGCAGTAGTTGGCCGCAAGGAATCTTAATATCTTTCAAAGTGTTTATTTTTATTTCACCTGTCGGGAATGCGCTACCTATTAACCTATTATAACACTGAAATATTTATGTTTCTAACAAGTCCGGAAAGTATAATTTTCCGCAGGCGATTGTAGTTAGACTAACGTCACCAAGCGGAGTTCGGATAGCCATCGAGTGCAGAAAAAGTACTTTCCGCAAGTGTTATGAACAATAGATATTACTTTCCCTCACTAGTGCGGGAAGCGCTCTCTTCGGCACGAAAATGAGTGGGGAAAAGTGAATGTTTCGCACGTTGGTAGGCTGTGTGTAGCAAAAATATTGTTTGTAGCACTGGTGGAAAGTTATTTTTTCGCACTCCGCTTTGCGCGGTTGGTATAATGTGCGAAAAAAAAATGATACTTTCCGCACTTGTTACAACTTCCTACGAGCGTGCGAAAAGTACTATTTATCGTGCGAAAAGTAGCTAGTGCGCAGTAGCACTAGTGCGGAACAGTAATTTTTCCGAACGATTTGTGAGTTACGTTAAATCAAACCTTAAAGGAGTGTATTTTTTCAGTACTCTATTGCTATTCGAATGCCGCCGCGCCGCTTCGTGTCGTTCGGCCAGCTGTAATCGTGTGCGCAAAAACGATAATTTTCACACTTCCTAGAAACATAACTAGTTGCTATGAGGATGCGGAATGTAAATGTTGCTTATGGAAAAATGTTTTCCTAGCTTTTACGATAGAGAGTAGTTGTTTAATGCCCTCGTTAATTAAAAATTGCATATTTTAGCAAGGTAACTACTTATATGTATACTTACCTAAGTTGGTTGTTATTTTTTTTCAGTTATACCTACTAAGATGCCCAACGCAAAAACCTACACTGAAGAAAAGGTACAAAATGCTATTCAAGCAGTTAGCTCAGGCTTGAGTCAGAGAAATGCATCTCTCAGGTTTGGAGTTCCTAGGACTACTATACAGTTTAGGCTTAGTACCAAATTTTCTGAAAAAACGACTCGTGGCCCAAATCCAGTTTTAACTACGAATGAAGAGAAACTTATAGAACAATGGATAACTGATTTACATAAAAAAGGATTTCCTCTTAGACTGGAAGATGTTCAAATGTGCGTAAAGAAATTTTTAGATGACAACCCGAGGAAAAACCCATTTAAAGAAAACAAGCCTGGTGTCGGTTGGCAAAGAGCTTTTTTAAAGCGACATCCAGCTATATCTTTAAGAACAGCAGAAGGAGTAACCGCTGCAAGCTCTGTTGTTTCAGAAACCAATATTCGAAGATGGTTTGTTGACATTGAACATTATCTGAGAGATAAATATTATTTTGATATCCTTAGTGACCTTTTAATGGGGATGAAACGTGTTTTTACCTATGTCCTCAAAATAAAAAACTTTTAGCCCCAAAGGGGACCAGAAACGTATACGAAATCCAGCACCATCCCAAAGTCAATTTAACTGTCATGTTCACTTTCAGTGCTAATGGCGAAAGCATACCTCCCATGGTTATATACCCATACCAGAGGATGCCTGCTTCAATAACTCAATCAGTACCGGATTCCTGGGGTATAGGGACCAGTGAAAATGGTTGGATGACCAACAAGCTATTTTACGAGTACGTGGGTAATATATTTTTCCGTCATTTAAAAAGAATAGGTACAATATTTCCAGTTATTTATTTTGTTGATGGACGACAAGACACATATGACCTATGAGTTAAGTGAACTTTGCTCAGAATTAGGCATTATTTTAATTGCCCTCTACCCAAATGCGACAAGGATTCTACAACCGGCCGACGTTGCTGTTTTCAAGCCGCTCAAAAATGGTTGGAAAGCAGAGGTTTTAAAATTTAGGAGAGAAAATCCATTAGAAATAGTCACAAAAGAAAAATTTGCTCCAATTTTAGCAGAAGTCATAAAAAAACACTTAAAACCTAATATCATCATAAACGGTTTTAAGGCCTGTGGTTTATTTCCGTGGTCTGCTGATTCGATTGATTACACCAAGTGTTTAGGAAAAATAAAAGGAGAAGTAGAAAAGGGCGATGAAACCAGCGAAGAAGGAACAATAACCTTTAGAGAATTTAAAGCAATTGTTTCTCAGGAAAAAATCGATTACCTACGACGTTCTTCTCTGATAGCAATTAGTGAAAGTGAAAAGATGTTATTGATGATCTTACAGAGCTTTGAGTCAAAGTCTGATGCAAAAGATGCCATGAAGAATACTGTTATCAACGATGCAAAACTTTTTTACGAAAATAATAGTGACACAATTAATAATAACTCTGACAGTTTTGAAGAACTTATAGATGAGCCCAGCATTGTTCCTGTTGGAAGAAAGTTAACCAGTGATATGCTTGTTGAGGTAGAAGTTCATAAATACTTTCAACAAAAAGAGGCTACTGTATCAAATGAGTTTCAGGTTAACGACGTACCAATGAGTTTAGATAAAAATAACATTGAAACATTTAATATAGAAGATATACCAATAATTTTTAAAGACAGCCTTGATAAATTACCGATTGTAGACACGGTGGAGGTTAATAATTTATTTGACGACAACATTAATGTATCGTCTCCGCTAAGATCTAATACATCTATAGATCAATACTTCGTTCACCCAAAAACCCCAGAAAGAAAAGGAAATCGAAAAAGTGAAAAAGTTTCTTTTGTACTGACTTCAAGCTCTAGGAAACGAGATCAACAGCAGAAAATCGAAAAAAAGATAAAAGAAGAACGGCTTAAGGAAGAAAGAAAAGCTCAGAGACTAAAGAAAAAACAAACAAGAGGCGAGAAAACACAAAATATAAACAAGAAAAGGTGTTTAAGCATGAAAAAACGAACAGTTATTGATGATGGTAATAATAACAAAGAGATGGTTATAGCAGAAATTAGTGATGAAATGCAAAAAAAAACGGTGTTCTGAAAATCGACAATGTTAAGAAAAATTTGTTTTGTAGTGAAGATGAAAGTAGTGGTTCAAAAATAAAGGTACTTTCCAACATTTTGCTAAGCCCAGGACCAAGCCAACCACATATTTGTGAAAATAATTTTCGTAACCCAACACTTAATAAGGGACTTTGTTACTCGTGGACAATGAATATAAACCTCTTATTGATTGGCGTTAAATGTGCGTTCTGTTTGCGAACCTATCATATTAAATGCATCGAAAAACACTTTGAGGAAAAACTGATGGACAACTTGTTTTTGTGCTCGGTCTGTAGGAAGGCCAAGAGTTCCCAATAATTTGTGAATGGCTAAACTTTTAATTTTATGTATTTTGAAGCAGCCCCGTCTCCAGGGGTGAGGCGGCTAGGCAGCCGCCTCGGGCGGCCGATTTTTAGGGGCGGCCGTTTTTATTTTTTCTATAAAGTTTTAATGTGATTGTATGTAACACGGTAAACACTCTCGCAATGAATATGTAAAACGCTTCATTCGCACTATAAGCAGCATATCGCGCGTTGTATGCAATAATAACCAACGCCTTAAAAAATTAAACCCCACTATATACCTACAATAACGGTCTATTCGCAATTAGCATTAGCACTTTAAATTCGCAGTGAATGAAAAATTGCATTAACAGTCGCAACTGCTAATGAAAAATCGCGACTTAGCACATCTTTAGGGACGGGCGACATCTCCCTAAAGCGATTCAGGACAATTTTTATGGAAGTGACCGAAACGCAACCGGATTGATCGATTAGGTACTGATCAGCATGTATGTAGCACATATTGAGCGTAGAGCGAGCGCTTGTTACATATACGTACTCGTGCGATTTTTTAGACCAAAAATTCGAACTCCGCGCTCCCGAATACCCCCCTCTAGAGGACCCACATCAAAATAATTTTTTTTCGAAAATTATTTTTGAAAATTTTGTATTCGCTTTCATTACAGAAACGGTTAGAGGGATCCACGCACATGTCACCCACGTAGAAATAATTTTTTTTAAATCACATACAGGGTGTTAAAGCCACACATTTTCCCAAAAAATCCCTATTTTCGAAATATTTCGGTACAACAAACTTGTGCGATTTTTTAGACCAAAAATTGGAACTCCGTGCCACCAAATATCCCTCTCTCTCTAAGGTACCCACATCAAAATTTAATTTTTTCGAAAATGATTTTTGATTTTTTTTTTCACTTTCATTACAGAGACAGTCAGAGGAATCCACGTACATGTCACCCACGTAGATTTTTTTTTAAATTCACATACAGGGTGTTAAAAATAGTAATTTCGCCAAAAAATCCCCTATTTCCAAAATATTTCTAAACAGAAGAAGTACGATTTTATAGACCAACTAAATACCCTCTAAAGTACCCACTTCAAAATGATTTTTTTCAAAAAATATTTTTAAAAATTTTTCCCCGTTTTTATTACCGAAACGATTAGAAGAATCTACTTACATATCACCAACGTACAAATAAAATTTCCAAAATCAGGGTGGTAAAACAATACATTTAAAATTTTTTTTTTTTTTCGAAATATATCGGTACAGAAAACTTTACGAACTTTTCGATGCGAAAATCGAACTCAGCGCACCCAAAAATCTAAGATATTCGAAATAAAAAAAGGTTATCCCCCTAGGGAAATTCCCTATTTCGTGCCGAAATCTGAAGAAAAATGCTAGATTTTGAGACAAAAATTACATTTTATCGAATATCTACCTTCTTTGAACTCCTATCGAAAAACTTTATAGAAACTGTTCGATCGACCTTAAGACGGCGCAGATACTGGGGCAAACCGATTTGCGATATCTCATTTCGTTGCCACACAAATGAAGAAAATATAAAAATCACGTTTGGTCGATTTGGGAAAAAACGAAACGTCGTATAATCAAACTGAATACGGCACATTATAGTACCCGACGAGACCCATCTTTTTCCTATTTAAAGTTTACCTCTAACTCTTACCGTTTTCGAATTATAGCCGATTTAATGAAAATCTCCGTTTTTATTACGGAAACGATTAAAGGGATCCATTTACATGTTATTAACATAAAAATAAAATCTTCAAAAGCATATACAGGGTGGCAAAAAAAAATAATTTTTGAAAAAATCTCCTTTTTTCGAAAAACAAAACCGGCATGATATATATTTTTTAAGTTCGACGACTCACATACGGGCTAAAGCAATACCTCCTGGCTAAAGGCCGTCGAAATACACATTTTTGGTGGTATGTATACTTTTCGTATCAGTCGTAGTTTTGGAGCTACGACCCTTCTCGAATTTAAACGGCCGATTTCTCGAAAACTAAGAATACTTTTTTTTTCGTAAAGAACCTTTTTTGTCGGCTTTGAGATCCTCTACCAACATGCCGAATTTTAAATCGATCGGAAAAAAAATGCCGATAAGTTCCACCGATTCCTATGGGACAAAATAAAGGTTAGGTCGATGTAAAAATACGGTTTTTTCCGTTTGCCGAAATTCTTCTTTTTTTCTACCGGAACCTACCCGTTACTCCTCGATAAAAATTCGGGAAACGGGGGTGGGGTGGGGGAGTAACCGGGCAACACCGACTCCGCTGCGCGCAGTTAGGTCATGGCAAAATTTCGCTCCGAGCTCCCGTTTAGCCAGAAATCACGAAAAAACACGCGATTTCCATATTATTATAGCCCCTTAAAATCGAGCCCCGGCATCCCCGATTTAATTCCAGGTAGCCGCCCACGTGGTACCATCTACCATGAAAATATAGACCCTGCAGGTCATCTCCTTATACCGGAACCTACCGGTTAAAAAACCGCGCGGGCGCCTATTCGCCGGATAGATCATTATTGACTCCTTAATTGGTCTGTTGTAAGGGGCGGCCGAATCCTGCTCGCCTCGGGCGGCCTAAAGCCTGGAGACGGGGTTGTTTGAAGAATAAATGTTCTATTATTTTTGGTGCTTTATTACTAAAAATAACCAAGCATATGAATTTGATGTTTTGTTACTGGGTAGGCATTTGGGTATATTTTAAGACATTGGAACTAAAACACTATAGAAGTGGCCAACTACTGTAATTTTGGCTAGGCCAATAACTATGATCGCCCGGCCAATAACTATGAAAAACGTTATATTTTCAAACAAAATTAATTTTTATTTTATACGGTTGGTAAAAAAATAAATTTATTACTGCATTAAAATAAAGATACATTTTTTAATATGAAGAACACAAAATATGTACTTTTTGTTTTCATAATTGTTAGGCTAACTAGAAAGAAAGCCAATAGTGTCCTTAAGTGGCCAACAACTATCTACTTTACCCTATGTCTGCTTTCTCTTTGCCAAAGTTTTATAAAATATGCAAAAACAGAGCAAGGCAAATCCAAACCGACCAATGTATATATCAATTTCTTTGTTCATGTGTTAAAATCAACATTACTTACTTGTCTTGCTCTGCCATTGTAAGGAACATTATGGTCTCTTAATGTCTTCATAGCCCTAGAATCAGGAGGGTTTCCTTCATGCCATCCTCCCAGAGCGGCACTATCTACTTTCCATTGATCATGAATGCCCCTTTCCTTAATTATTTTGAGAAACACGGCATCAGCTATTGGGGAGCGGCAAATGTTTCCTGAAAAATATATTTTTAAGGTGGCTCCACAATCAATATTATACGCATTCATTGCGTTGACAATACATACCAAGGCAAACAAATAGTGCTCCTTTGGCCATATTTTTATGTTTTTTTAGGAAGCCTGCGCCAAATGAAAACAAAGATATATAACCAAACTTTATCGTCTTTCGTCTTTCTTCATTTATGGGCATGAGAGCTGCTTTCCAGTGTACGGTTATCACGCACTCGGAGCTATTATTTATGGTTGCAGTAACTGCTGTTAAAACTTTAAAGCTGTAATTTTCAAAATTTGTCTTTCTCCTGTTTATGTTTATTATAATTTAATTGTGTTTAAAATTTCAGTTTGAAAAATAGCGAAAGCGATCTAGTTAATCAAAGTCTTATACTCACTTAACTGAATTTTAGGTGTTGCAATGGCAACGGCAACCCGTGACTCATGTTCGTGTTTCAAACGGTGCACGTTTTGCACTAAAAAGCGCCCCAGAAATGCTAGGATACAAAGTATGCCGAAAAACTATTCTCGAGCATCAACAGGTGCTATCTCTTGTAAGTGGTAATTACCAATAATCGTATAAGCGCCAAGCGGGCAGAATTCTCTCGAGCATATGACGTCACTGAAAACGTCATTGACTTGACGTTTGAATAACAGGTATTTATCTAGCTTGCGAGCGCGGTTAATATTACTTATTAATTACTTTGTTTCTCATCACCTTAATATTTATCTATGTTTCTCATTAAATTGATAATTGATTTCTTTTCTGTTTCTTATTGCTCAAATTAAAGTTACACTTTTTTGAATATGATTCAGTTTATTCCAAGTACCTCTACCACTCAATTTCGTAAATTGATGGTACCTTAGTTAATGTTACACCTTAGACAACCAGGCAGGCCAGGCTGCATTTAATTACCGGTAATTATTGCCAACTACATCGCCAGTAAATATTGGTTGTATGTTGTACCACAAAGGTTGTACCAATGGTTCCAGTTACAGTCAAACTAGCAGCGAACAGCGCCGATAGTTGAGGGAATCTTCGTGGAAGAAAACAACGGAACGAAACGCGAATAGAGCGTCCCTATTAACTGACTCTCAAACTAGGAAGGCATTGAGAGTCATTCCGGAAAGAGTTGGTTCAACTTTCTGGATAATCTGAATCCAAATAAAGGTCAAATTATAGGAACTGGCCTAACCCAATACTAATAACCTCTAGTCCTCTACATTTTGCCGGTTATTAATTTAAATAGATTTTTAGAGTTTTTGAAACCAGACACTTCTTTTTCTTCTTCGCCCTATTGTTAATAATAATAATAATAATATCACTTTCTTAATCTCTCGTCTTCCCTTAAAAATTTTTTTAGAAATAGCAAATAGTTCGTAACAAAATTCGAGCTATGAATGAAAAACACCAACCCAAGCATTAACCCAACCGTTAATAAATAATGGTATATATTAACAAATGTTTAGACGGACACTATTATTGTCCGAGGCAATAAGAGTTATTTAAACCATGGTTAAAACTGCAGACTAGAAGCTGCACAACCCTGCAAAAAACACAATAGTGCGTTTGCTCTGTCAAATATTAACTCACATATAGGTCACAATTAATAAAACGCCATTTCTCCTACAAATTGCAAAACCACAGATAATATAGGTAATGCAAATAAACTAAAAAATAGGACAAAAACTTATATTTTTTATTATAAAGATCTGAAACAAGTGAACTTAATAAGAAATAAGAGAAAAGGATGGGTCTGGTTATGTGGCATGGTGTTTAACTGTATGACGCAACTAGAGAAACTAATTTCAAGAAATAGCTAACACAAGATGCAAGCCTCCAGGAACCATGTCTCCCAAACTCTGTTCTAAAAAGAAAACCATTGGCCAGGGGGCGTTTCTAATAAGGAAAATTTCCAGAACCAAGCCAATTGAAACAAAAAAGCGAAATATCATGACCTCAAAATTTAATAACCGCGATTGGGATTTAAAAACAATGTGTGAACTAATTTCAATGACGACATTAAGTTTGGAATGTGAAATTTTGAACATTCGACGGGATTGGAATTTACAAAACAAGTTAAAACTCAAATAGCTGTTTTCGGCGAAAATGGGAGCGTTTAACGTCATACCACACGACAGGTGTTTTTCTTGCCGCAAGTGTGTGGATTCCGGATTTTTCTGGAAACAAACAAGTCGAAAGTTGCTATAAAAGCGAAAAGTTATCGGGAAAAAATTAGTCTGAAAACAATCTTCACTTGTAGCTCGTCGTAATGTCCGAATGGGACTCGGGAAATTTTATAATCTGAACAGAATCTTCACTTGTAGTAGGTACGTCGTAATGTCCAAATTGGACTCGGGAAAAGTTTTAAAGTAAATTTTATTTTTCAAGTTTCTAGGGGTTCTGACGTATTTCCTATTGGCCAGAGAGAGTGTAGCTGGTGACAGTCGAAGCTCTAAGAACTAGGTTTTACATAGATAAAAACTTAACCTTGGCGTCTTTGGCTTATAAGGGGTTGGCTCTGGTACGAGACAATTTGGCAGTGCGACCACCGTCCGGGCTAAGCTAGTACTCCATGTACTCCTGAGGATTCCGAACTTTCACAAACACTAAAACTTCACGGCTAATTCTTTATGCAAAGGAATTTCATACAACGGTCTCTGTCAAAGGCTCTGATATCTCCGCAAGGCATACACCTCGATCTCCTCCTGACCAGACTTCAACATGCAGGGAGGGAGAAACACTCCAAAGTCCTCATAGGAATTAAGCCTTCACCATACGACTTACCTCTTTGCATGTAACCAACCGGCTTGACTTAATTCTGCCCTAACGGACCCCAACATATTTTTCCCCTTAAAACCACGTGCGCTGCAGAAGTCAGGTTATAAAACGAACCCCCATCCAGCGTGTGAGCACCACCAAAGCCAAACCACGCAAAACTTCTCTTCACGTCATTTCTATATCAAATATTGACATTTTATGTTGAATAACCTTGAAATGTATGCAAAAAATATTGCCAAACTTTAAACTCCTGGCGCGATATATCCAACTCTTGGTAACTTTACCAAGAAGACCATTGTTATAGAAGCCAATTATTGCTCCTACAATGGTTTCCGTGGTATTTATGTTCTTGGTAAAGTTACCAAGAGATGGATATATCAGCATTCTTAATATGTATGTTGCCACTATGCCGCACGAAAACAAATGAGGTTTTGCCACTGTGTATAAATCTAACGTCCTGTAACAAACTTCATACGTCAGAGGATCAGAGTTAGTTCGTTGTGTAACTCAACTTAGGTTTGATTAAGCAGACGTCACTTAGGCGCGATATATTATATCCATCTCTTAGTAACTGTATAAAAATAGTTCTCATGGAAACAATGGTTACAACAATAGTGTTCATGTCTTTGGTAAAATTACCAAGGAGATGGATATATCGGCCCTTGATCTACTATATTCACAAATATATGGCTTTTTTGAGAATGACATGGACATCACAAAGGAAATTAAAAAAAAATGAAATACACAATTTACTTGTGAGATGTTTAATGTTTGGATGCCAAAAGGCATAAAATTGCATATTGGCCATCTTATTTTGCACCATACACTTATCGTACATTAATTAATCACATCAATGACGTCTTTTAGACATTTCACATATTCTAGAAGGTTTTTAAATCCAAATTAAAATCAAATGAACTTGGTTAAAATGGAAACAAAATTCCCTGCAAGCAGAATAACCCATTACAAGGGCAGTGCTACATACTGATGGCGAGTATGCGCAGTAACTTCCTAGCCAATAATAGGCACATTGTGTTAGAAACAATATTGAAGCAATTTACCTTACGTTTCCACTTCAACAAAGATCATTGTGAAAACGCATTGGCAGTGACCATGCTTCTACTAATATTTAATTCCTACAGTCGAAAATTTAATACCCAAACAGAATACAGTCAACTCTAAATATGTTTATCGAGAAACATAATTAGAATTCTACAGTTCTATGTAAATATTATCATGAAACTTTTGAAAAGTACAAATCACAGATACTATAGTAAAACTTATGAGATGTAGAAAAAAAACAGAATTTTTAAAGGCTTCGTTCATTTGAATATTTTTCGTCTAGATTTTGTTAATGTATTTAAAACTTTATAGAAAGTACGAGCTATTGTTGCATTGATATTCATGAAAGTAAAAATTATTAAAATTGCTACAAAAGAAAACTATTTAAATCCCCATTAAAGAAATCTATGGACCTTAAATGTATAACGAACTAATGTTTAAATAGTTATCACTAAACTTTGGCAGCCTGTTCCCTAGAGATTCATTCCGTCTATTAAAGCTGAGCACACACATCACAAAATTGCTTTTAATTTGTATATATACCGAAGTTGGTTCTACGGAAAATATTGGCCTTGCAAGAAGGCTTAGCATATATCAAGTTTTCACCTTAAACTAAAAAAAATCATCAAATAAATAAAAATTGCAGATTAATGAAACACCTTCAATTATTATTAACCCCTTATGGATTAATGGTGGCTAAAGGAATGTTGCACATAATAAAATAATGAGGTATATGATAAAATCACTATGACTGCATTGTAAATGTTTTCCTAACTCAAATATTCAATTTACCAAGCCTTTAAACTGAAATTGCATATTTTTTTTCTTGGATGGCATTATCTTCGTACTTTTAAAAGTTCAATTATGTACCTAAAGTCAAGTCATTCCGAGTTTTCCCCTTGCTAAAAGGTGAAGCTGAAACCTATACAGGGCGCATAAAAGTAAACAAGACCTTAACTTAACCCTGTACATATCATGAAAGATAATTATTATTATTAATTTGGTGCATACATTTAAACGTTCAGGAAAACTAGGAATCACTTCCGACTTTTAAAATCTGTACAGAAATGTTTCTTAATTGAAAACTATTAGTAATTCATGGCGAATATTAATGCTTGGGCAAGTAGGCAGTCTGTGAAATGTGTTTGTTAAATTACTAATGAATGTAACATTTTTGCCTGTAACCTGCACTTCTATTGCAATGTGTGAGCAAGCAGACATCAGCGCTTAACAGGTGGAGATGGATTAAACATGAAATGCCAATCGATTGTATATTCAAGACGTTTATTAAAATTAGAAAAAAGTTGCCCTTTGGAATGAAAGACGTGTACAGGCCTTATTTTCAAAAATGAGGGGAAAATGTTAAATTGGATGGTATGATTTTAATCGCTGGATTCTGGGCATATTTCTACAATAACGACTGAAAATCACGTATACTTACCCTAAGCAAGTGTTACACTGTTATAGGTACTTCTTCCAAAATCTAAAAATGTAATAAAAATCATACCATCCAATTTAAAATCAGCGAAAAAATCGCTGTTTTATACAATATTTTTTATTAGATATTTAATTGTTTTACTGATAAGATATATGATCCATAAAATCCCCGAAACTTTCAATTAACATTTGATCATCTTCAAAAATAAAAACGTTATAAGGCTTCTTTACACCATAGTGCAACGTTTTTTTTATTTTAATGGACTGACATTTGAAGTTCAATCCATATCAATCTGTTAAGTGCATTAGTTATTAGTTAACGTCAGCTCGCTCCATAGAAATGCAGGTCCAGTGTTGACAACTTGTCAGAAATATCACATTGGTTACTACTTTAATAAATCTAGCCGCCCTTTATGTTACCACTAAAGGAAACTGCAGTTGAATTGCAGTTTTTCACAATATTTCATAAACTTTCTATATAATTATTCACTAAATTTGTATCGTCCTCAATCGTCTCAACTCCTAAGACGTTTCCTTTTTTTAAATTTAAGTGAACTAGAAAAATAAATTATTGCTTTCTAAAGCAGGATAATTGTCTCTAGATAATAAACAGATTACATATTTATAGAACAATATGTTGAGGTCACATTTTCTGTACAGATTTGCAACATCAAAAAATCAAAGTTAAAAAATGTCATACATAACCGTCACTTTGCAACATTTATGTTTTGTTTCTTTATATCATTTATAATTTATATATTAGTTTCTAAAAAGCTATACTTTCACTTTTTAAATAATTTCTTTTATTTCTGTATAAGTATTTCTTGAGGGAAAATAAACTGAAATGTTTGCAAATCGCGGGAAAATCTTTTAAGAATCCTTAAAAATGGAGAAGTAAAGATACATTTTTCTTGTACTTTCTGTGTTTTCTTTGTACGAGTTGCGGAAATTGGAAGGAAATATACCATTACTTTTTCTATTAGGGATCCTTAATATTACTCAAACGAGGTACAGATTAGTTATTCTAACACAAAGCCTTGCTAATTCCGAAAAACATGATCAATTTTTATCTAAATTTTCTACATTAAAAAAAGTGACGAGAAGGGAAATCTTGTGACTGTTCTTCGTAAAAATTGACAGTGTTTTTCAATCGAAAACATTCATATCCTAACTACATTACTAACATGAAAATGCAAACATTCAAGTTTGTTAAATGTGGCTTGAACATAGTAAACATAGAATTAAAACATATTTCTGACTAGTCTACAAAAATAACATCTATATAAATAGCGAATACAAAACAATGGGTAGAACTTTATATACATTTATAAAATTTCGAACGTAATGTTAACATTGTTTTTCGTAATATTAGAACACAGTTGAATAATTACTAATCACATAGTATAATGGTTTTTATTAGATGATGGGGTTTTATGAAAAAAAGCATTGCGCCATGACAATCCAACAACGATGTAATACACATGATGAGAGTAACTTATTATCATTTCGGCACTTGCAGAAACAAAAAAGACAATGCATAATAACTAAACACAGTTTAAACTATATGGTATTGTTTAAAGATCCAAATGACGCTTAGAGTGACGGAAAGGATATGTAAGGAAATAAACTAGATACAAATTAAAATGTTGACAATGAAGATTTAATTTCATTGGAGGACGCCATCGTTACAATGTTTACCATTGTTTCGTTTGGTCCCCATCATTGCATATCACATCCCACCAAAATCTTCTTTCCTTTGTCCATCTTATAATATACCGTTCTTGGAACATTTCCTGCATTTTTGGCATGTAGCGTAAAGTATAGCCCTGTAATAGCTTTTAAGATTTTTATTTATGTTTCTATCGTAGATTTATTTATTTGCCTTCGAGGTATTCGCCCTTGCATCTGCGCCTTTATTCTTTATGGACATGTGTGGGTTCGTCCCTATTACATGATGCAGGTTTTCTTATATCACACCAGCTTTTGATTCATGTATTCGTACTTCCTCGGTCATATTTCTTTGACGGGATTCAAATATTTGAACCCTACTGACCTATTCTAAACTGTTATTATCGATTGGCAACTTGTATAACCTATGTCTCAAAAATGTTTGGCACAAATTTTGCAATTTTTATACACAAAAATCATTTTATTTAAACTTTTGTTTCACGCTATATTTAACAACTCAAATTAAATGGGGGGGGAGTTCGTGCTGATCAATAAGGCGCTTTTCCCTGCGCATTAGGTTTTGAACGGCTGAATTTTGTGCCAAAAATTTTGAAAAATACGTTAGCATTCAGGTACGTATACGTATTCGTTTAAACAAATGTTCGCACGCGAACTGTTTCCGCGCAAATATGCTCATATGTGTACACGGCGAATTCTTGAGCCCTTACGGTTTGGCGCGATACCTATCTAACCTTATCTGAGCGCAAACAGTTCGTAGGCGCAAATTTGCTCAAATGAATACAGGCATTTAGACATTGCATATTAAATCATATTTCGTGTTACTCCGGTCCTAAATTACTGAGCCACCTGAGTTGAAATATTAATTGTTGCATAACACCTGATATAAAAAAATTGAAGTTTCTTTAACATTTAAAATTGATTGAAATATTTATACTGTTCTGAATTTCCATCCATTCTCTCTTTAGTTGCCATGGACAATGCTTTTTTTATGTACATTGCGACATACAACAGCTAAATAATTAGAAGATATACCTTTTTTTTAGTGTTCAGTCACCACTTGCCCAATTATGAGGAACATGCATTGCAGATAAAAACAACAACATATATATGAAATTCAGTAAAATGTAGATTTAGGTACCTAGAATTTTTAATTTATTTTTTAAACACGAATAATATTAAAAAATAATATTGCGCGATTCTGCAGAGTATGAAGATGGTGGTATGAAAAGCGCCCAAATTTTTGCATATTATTTCTGTCAAATCTATATTGACAAAAATAAAAAATATATGTGCACCATATTAGTTTGCTTCAATATAAATATTATAAAATCCAGACTCACCATTTTTTCCCTAGTAGATTCATAAACCATTATTGTGCCTTAGGCAGGTGCCGAGATGTGTAATCTGGTATAAACGGTCAAACTTCTACATATTATTAAAGTAATTTCTTTCTTGAAAACTACAATTGAAAGTGAAAAACGAATAATTGTTAAATTTCGTTCACGTAGTTTCCATTAATATGTTATCTTGACCTTCGCGCTAAATATATCAATTATCAAGTTCAATTAATGATTTGATGAACAACTTTCATAAAGCCACTCTAAGACATCTCTTATTTAGCTGTTGTAGTCCGCAAAAGTGCAGTAATGCTCCCCAACCTGCTTAAAATTTATTTTAAAGAAACTAAAGAGGGGCGAATATGTCTTTGGATTCAAATCGAACCAAATAGCTCTAAACAGGTTAGAGAGAACAAACTTAATGCAAAAAACCTCTTTACTTCAACTCTAAAAAAATTCAATTAGCTTCATACATGTAATGTAATACGTGGGGGCACCACTTTAAATATGACGCTCTATTTACCAGAGCTAACAAGTTAAATCAGCTTTTCTTATAATAGCTATCATAAAGTTTTAAGGTTTTTGCCTATGGTTAATACACATAAATTACATGTTATACTGATTTGACATATCAAGTTGTGGCGAAGGAATGTTATACTATAACATAGGTGATGGATACTGAAAAAATCAGTTTTAGATAACATAATTTATAACTTGTATATCTGTAGCTTACTATACGGTGCATTTAAATAATTCTAGGGAGGAAAATATGATACCAACTAAGAACTAAACCTCCTTCATAATATCTGATTCAGCTAAATTTGATTTGGTTGGCTGTCTGCTCATTTAGAAAATCAAGATACCTATCGACGATTCTAGATCTGATGTATTCATAGTTTAACCGTACAAACTTCCTTGGCATTTTCACAGGCATATCACTCACAGAATACAATATTAGTAACATAATTCAAAATATATTTTAAGTGAAATGTTTTTCAAGTTCTTAGAGGACCATTGAAAACACTATTATTCAGTACATTTTAAATTTTTTACAATAATTTTATATTTTGGAGTTTGTTACTACTTACTGTATTTGATGATCGATATATTGAAAACAACATCTAAATATTTTAGATAGTTTGTCGTAAAATCTTGTCTGAAAGCTAGTTGCTAGTGTAGGAACACAGTGAGGTAATTTTGAATCCAGCCTTCATTTTAAGAATTACTTCTAGCTGTGCACCTACTTTATTACGCAGAGAACATAACATATAATACACTTTCATTTATTCGCTTTGCTTTGTTAAACTCCGTGTATGTTTCTTGATTCTCCCATCTCAAATATCAACCAGCAATAGTAACAATTCTAATCGAAAGCCTTATTGTGGCTTTGCATTTGGTTATTTCATGTATGACCATACCTTTACGCGCGTTATTCAAAACATTTCGATCAGGATCTTTGAATTATGCAAATCCAATCTAACAACCAGAAGAACCTAGCTTGCATTTAAAGTAAATTTTTAATTGCTTTACATTTAAAATACAAATATTATTATGTTTACCTGTTTTACCGGATTTGCCGCATATCAACTGCTGACTATTTTCACACGCAAACTAAGAGCAGATCCAAGGCCCGACCCCCCAAAACCTCATCTGTAAATTAAAGCCAATTAGATCGCTTTAAGAAACAAATAATAATAAATACAATATTTACAACATGAGGGCCGATATATCGATCTCTTCGTAAGGTTACATTTACCAAAGACATAAATACCATGTGGATACCATTGATAGAACAATGGTTTCTATGGTAAATATCTTCTTGGTAAAGTTACAAAGAAATTGATATATCGGGCCTAAGGCCGATATAATCCATCTCCTGGTAACTTTACCAAGAAGATAATTGTCTTATGGTATTCGTGGTAAAGGTATCAAAAGATGGATATCAGCATTGTGCCTCGAGGAGCCTAGCGACGAGGGATTTAAGACGCGAAGGCAATAATAGTTGTCTAAACCATGGTTAATACGCAATTTTTACACTACTACCACAACTACCATATATTTTAAAGCATTAATTGCTGGACCATTAATGATTTCAATCAGGGTATTTGTTTTTTGGTAACTGTCATTTTGTATTGATTTATACATGTTAAGTTTCGATTATTCACCTCGGTAATAATGGTTGATATTAAAGCTAGTAGTTAGTAGTGCAAAAATATTTTTTAGGCTTTATTATCTTTTTTAAGGTCAATAGATTAAGCCAATGGCTATTTTACGGAAATTTAAGAAATCATTTCACAAACCTTGACCCTATACCATAAGACTATTAAAGTATTAGTATAATAGGTTGAAAAGAGCAACAAAATTATATTGTATAAAAAGCATTTGCTTTTCTTGGCTCAAACGTTGATGTTCTTTCTACACCGACTGTTTTGTACGGTTTTGATTTCTTTAAAATTCCAGATATTTCCACAAGGTTTGTAAAGGGATTTTCCACGTAAAGTTCATTGCCTCAAACGCATTTCTGTCGAAAACATAATTTGTTTCTTTTGTAAGTTTATTATCAATTTTTCCTGATGATTTTTCATGGTGTTTATCAATAAATGGATAAAATAGACTTTTTGGTTTAATTATGCCAGAGTAAGTTATTATGTTCTGTATATTAAAGCATCTGGGTTTATTAAAGATTTTTATAACACAATTAAACTATCTTATCATTCTTTGGATCTGCAATTCGCCTCTACACGTTAAAACATAGAAAAAATTGATTTTAAAATTATTTTTGATGTCTAACCGATTTATTGATCCTTTAGGTCGCTCCCTAACAATTTCAAGTAACTGTCAAGTAAAAATATTCTAAACTTTTCTAATTATATCATTAGGAGTTAGTGCCTATCTGGATTCATCTTAAGTTTCAAACAAGAAGTTTAGAAACAACATAGACATGTTACCAAATTATGCTCTTTATGATTTAGACAGTCAGCTAATAAATGGGTAGAGGAGGCCTTCGAGCTATAATTTCTGTTGCACCTAATAGGAAACAATAATTGCCAAAGTTGAGCTAAAAACTACTTTAAATCACTTAAATTAAAGATATGCTATAGAGTTATGAATCAATGACATAGAAAAACACTTTGTGAAACATGTTTTTATAACATTTGAGTGACACAATTATGTGTCAAACAGGTGACAATATTCAATAATAATATAGTGCTAAACCATATATGCTATTTTTACAAACAAAACATTCGTTCTATTGGGCGTGGTGTAATATTTGAGGTGACCTAAATTAGTTATCTTATGGTGTAGTTGGGTAAGCATAGTTAAAGATGTATAATAGAAGTATTTTCTCCCTCTATTTCTGGAGCACGACTAGCACGAGGCCTTGAGGTATGGAAACAGATTGAAAAATCTTAGTCACATCAGTCAGGGACACTAATGGCTCTAAGGATTCTAATAGTTGCAAGGAACTATTAATGAGACGAAACAACATACTCCCCACCACTAAATCAAGTAGACTCATCAGGTGTTCTATACCCCATAGTTGCGTGGATGGGGGCGGATCGCAACCCACATCTGGCCAATGAATGGGATCATTTGGTACATAGATCACGCCAAAATAGATAGTAAGACTGAAGCGGATATGAAGGAAAGGAAACCACAACGACGATACGTGCTAACCGTTTCCAGATCGAAATGCCACGATCTTGAACTATGGGTAACAAAGCCTTTAAAAGAAAGGGTGGTGGGGTGAAAGTACTCATGGCGATGAAAACAACAGGGACTGGTACCTGAACAAGCATGTGCACCTGCAGCGCCTTAAAGAGCAGGTGCTGCTTGAAAGACATGAATTCCCTAGCTCGGCTGGCTAGGGAAAGAGATACATCTCGAAAACTATACTAAATATTCAGCCAAGGAAGCCGGTTTATCGGGCTGAATTAACTCATGAAATGAGCGTACAACGGGCCTAGACTTCTGGTCTATGTGTAAGGATTTTCCCGCCAGCATTACTAAATGTATTCATTCATCGCAGATGCATGTCAAGATCTCAGGATCTCTAAAATGTGATGAGTTGCTAAGACAATCCTCCCTTTGAATTATACTGATCTGACAAGAACTACTTCAAAATAAAGTTCTTTATACCTCTCACCTGTTGAAGAACATGAACTTAAAAAAAACTCTGGGAAAAATTAATCTCTCCCAATTAGTAAAATTCATAGCCACAGTTTTTTGGTATTATAGAAGAAAACAGATTGCTTGAATTAAAATATCAAAACACTCTTGATAACTCCTCCAGTTCCAGAACTTCAAGCATTAATGCTCTTTCATTATTTGCCTTCTACAGTAGAATGGGCCTGCCCATTCTGTTAGGTTTTCTGATGATGTTATTAAGAACTGTGGCTTTCAGCAATTCCTACCTGCATAACTTAAGGCAAAAATCTCCAGATTCCTGTTATTGGAAATAAAACTTTGTGTTCAGAATAATTGGTAAGAATTGCTCTAACCTGGTTAGGGCAGAAGTATAGGGTGCTCCTAACCGAAACTATTGTCACAGAAGAAAAAACAATCAGAATTCCATTTCTAATATTTTTCGTCAGTACGCGCACCCTCGACGCGCATCGTAAATCGGCCATTATTCGTGGCGAATCAGTGTCGCCCGACCATCGCTTTAAGTTTATTATTACATTTGACCAGTGCCTGCGTGTTTTGTTTTTATTTGGTTTTGTGTGTTTGTGTTAAAAGTATTTTGAGAATATTTGGACGAAATGAATAACAGAAGGGGAAAACATGTGTGCTGTGTACCGAACTGTGAACATAAATCTTATAACTGCAGTCTCACTTTTTTTGATTCCCGAAAGAAAGACAAAGGTAGCTAACTTGTAAAAACAAATCTATATTTTTTCGATACCTATTATATGTAAATGGGCGTTACAATTTGTATTTTTTGGTGCATTTGTACATATCGTATAGATATAATATATATTTTTCTTGATGAATTTCTTGACAAAATTAACTGGTTTAGATTCATTACCTTTTTTCGTGTTCATGGTTGGCCATGCCATATTCATATAACCTCAAAAGGTCGGATGGGGCAATGTTTGATTTTTTTTATTCAATAGGTACCTTATATAATCCCTACTTTTAATTTATTTTTAAATGTAATACGGGGAACATACTACATTCTTAAACGCAAATAATATTATAGAAACTATTTTGTTGTTATCTAATACATATAGAAAATACACAAACTTTAAACGGGCTTACTTATATGACTAGGATACAAAGACGCATATGACTACTTTAGGAAAAAGCGGGTTTCCATGGAAGAATTAATTTTTCCATGTTTTCTTTTACTGGGTATTTAACATACTTTTTTTCGGTTTTTTATATAAAAAAAAAAATAAAAAAATGCATTATTTGGTATTTTGGGGAAAAACCGATCTCTGCAGATCGAAGATCTGACAAATGATCAGTGGAGGGGGGGGGGGATTATACCCAACCTCCACCAGATACCCATTTTTTTTGAAAAACTGGGAAAAATTGAAAACAACGTAGAAAATTGTTCGGAAAGTTAACAAAAGTATTATAAAACGAAATAAGAAAAAAACAATATACAAAAAAATTTGAGAAACGCGGTTTTCGCCGAAAAAAAGGCGACGGAGTTCAGCTACGAGGTCGGGGATGGCAAAAATGGGAAGAAAAAACAGCTACATGATAAAAAAAAACAAAAATTTTTGAAAAAATTGGATAAAATTGAACAAAACGTAAAAAAAAAATTCGGAAGGTGAATAAAAGTCTTATAAAACGAAATAAGAAAGAAAAATTAATAAAAAAGAAAACAAAGGATTGTTCGCAAAATTAATAAAAGTATAAAACCAAATGAAGAAAATAAGTAATAAAAAAAAATTGTTCGGATTAAAAAAATCGGAAGTATTATAAAACGAAATAAAGAAAAGAAAATAATAAAAAAAAGTTAGAAAAGCGGTTTCCGGCGAAAAAAAGGAAAAAGATAATAAAAAAAGTGCTTTTAAAATATGAAAAAAATTTAAAAAAATTGGAGACCTGTCAGAATTTCACATTTCAAGAAATATTTTTAATTTCGATGACAGAAAATTTCGTATTTTCCACTTTTGATATCTTTTGAAATATACTCTCTAGGTGGGCGCCGAAATATGCGGGAAAACCTTGTATATACATTAAATATATTATATTATCATATCCATCTCATCTCCCAGCCTGGTGTTGAGTCCACTGCTGAACATAGGCCTCCATTAAACTGCTCCACTGGGCTCTATCTTGAGCTGTTCGAATCCAGTGTCCGTCTACTATTTTTATATCGTCGCTCCAACGTGTTGGCGGTCTTCCTCTGCTTCTTTTGTCTGCGCGGGGTCTCCAATTTATTATTCTTAGAGACCATGTGTCGTCTTTGAATATCGCAACAATTCCTGCCCACTTCCGTTTTAGGGTCGTGATTCTCTGTATTACGTCTTGGACCTTTGCCGGATGTACGTATTTCTTACGCGATCTCGGGTTCGAATTCCAAGCATAGCTCTCTCCATTTTTCTCTGAGCAACCTCCAATCTATGTACGGTGTTCCTTGTTAGTATAAGCGTTTCGGCACCGTAGGTCATTACTGGTAATACGCATTGAGTGAAGACTTGATTTTAGGCTTATTGGTATACTGCTTCTAAATCCCTTAGTCTACCGTACACAGCCCATCCTAGAGAGATTCTTCTTTGTAGTGCCTGCGTTTAATTGTCTCCGCTTATTCTAATTTCGTGACCTAGATATTTGTATTTGTCAACCACTTGAATGATTTTGTCCTCTACAGATATAATTCCACCAAGTACCAAATTAGTCATGATTTTTGTTTTTTGATGACTTATACACAGGCCAACGTTTTTTGTTGCCCGCTCCAGCTCTTTTACCATTGAATTGGCCTCCCTCAAATCATCTGTTATCAGCACTATGTCGTCCGTAAAGCGTAGTTTGTTCAATTTTTTCCCATCTATACTGATACCTTTGTTATCGCAGTCTAGGGTCCTAAAAGCATATTCTAGAACGGTGTTAAATAGCTTTGGAGATAACGTATCGCCCTGTCTTACTCCTCTCTGTATGGAAAACTTTCTAGTGGTATTATGAATCTTTACGTTGGCCGTTGAGTTGGTGTAAATATCATATATCAAACGTGTGTAGCTGTAATCTATCCAACATTTACCAAGTGCTTCCAGAATCGCATGCATTTCGATGGTGTCAGATGCTTTCTGAAAGTCAACAAACACAAGAACCAATGGCCTGTTATATTCTATTGTTTTCTCAATGAGCAGCTTTAGTGTGAGGAGGTGATCATTTGTTCCGTATACTGAATTGTTCTACTGTTTGGTGGATGTCCAGTTTTCTCTCCAGTCTTTTGTGTATCAAGACCATCAGTATGTTGTTGCAGCTTTGTGGTAAGGAAGCGTTATAAAGGCATAAATTGAAGATCTTTTTTATTGAATCCAATAGGATTTGACCACCAATTTTGATTGCTTCTGTGACTACTCGATCTTCGCTTGGAGACTTATTTTTCATCTCTTGTAGTGATTTTTTGATTTCGTCCATTGTGATCTCGTGTAGTTCTTCCGATCCTTGATTTATTACTCCCGTTTGTTCCCTAATCTCCTTTGGTTCTTTTTCCAATTTGTGTCTGTTTCGGTATAGCTCTGCATAGAATTCTTCTACTACCTGGAGCAATTCTTCTCTATTGGTTGTTACCATGCCGTGTCCGTTCTTAAGCCTTAGAATTTCTCTTTTACCCTTTGTCAGTTTTTTCTCAAGACCTTCAAACTTTTACTTTCATCTATTGTATTCATAATTTGTTCGTTGTTGTAATTTCTTAAGTATTTTCTTACGCTTTTAGAGATATTTTTATTTAGTTCTCTCACATCTTGTTGGTTTAAGTTATCCTGCTTGTTCATTAATTGTTGAGTGCATTGGCTTAGCTTAGTGTTATTTTTTTGTATGCAACAGAACTTATTGTTAGTTGCTTGGACTAATTTTGGTCACTAATATGGTAAAAAGCATGACCGAATTTAAGAGTATACCAGTTTTTCTATATATTATAATATGTTACCTTTAATATCCGAACTCCGTTATTATGCATAAAAACTAAGCATTTTAGGAATTATGGATCAGTAATTATCTTCTACTTAATATCGATAGTAACCAAACTTAATTATAAAGTTATATAATATGAGCGGCCCTCGGCTCCGCTCTGGGAATTCAACTAAATAAACTAACCCAATCTGACTCAGTTGGATCCAAAAAACAATTTTATAATTTTTATAACTTTTTTGCGTCTAATATGTTTGGTTAATATCGATAATTAAGGGTTTTAGCAATTATCCGTAATTCCTAATTTGCTTAGGTTTTATGCATAATAACGTATTTCGGATATTAGCAGTAACATATCTATAAATATTATATACTAACTACCATACTATTTACATAGTATCCGACAAATACATGATAAATAATACAAAATAATGCGAATACCCACCTATTTTCAAAATTTGGAAAAAGCATAACACGGACCTGGAATTTCCCTTTTAAAAATGGCAAGACATCAATGGCGGCATTTCAGAGAGAATATTCTGATTATTGTTTCTTCTGTGCTATTGTAGGGGGTTGCTCCTAAGAGATTTGTCTAAAAAATTAACTAATTCATATAATAATAAATGAATACACCAACAAAAAATATTGTGCCAAATCTAATTTTCAATGGGGGTTAACTATTTGATCGGTACTTCAATGTGGATCAGTTAAAATTTTGATTTGTACTAATATGTAGCAGTTAATGAAAACGGTATTTTTGTCACCCAATTCTTTTTTTATGTTGTAAGCTTGTATGAATGGATATCGATTAAACATTTTTACCGCTATTCACATTATTACTTGAGACAAATTAAAATAAGATATCATCTATCCTGTAAAATCAAAGAAATTATATACCATGATTTTCTAGCCAGTTTGTTAATCAATTAGCCCCATAACTGTCTACACAATGTAACAAAATGAAAAGATAAGCTGTCAATCAAGTTTTCTCCTACTTTATCTTCCTTTCAAAGTACTCACACTGCTTGCTGCCAAACACAAAGAAATCCCCCAAAAAAATAATACAAAAAGAATTTTTAAAAATTGTTCTTTAATTTCAACGTTTTTTCTCTAATTGTCTATGGAAAAACGACAAGGTGCCCTATAACAAAACTAAGATAAAATCCCGTTTAAAATGAAGTCGCAAATGAGAGCTTCAAAATTTTAAAAGGGACGGATAAAATTACAAAATAATGCTGTTAGGTTAGGAATTTAAAACAAATCGATAAAATATTTGCAAAAACCAACTTAATATTGTCACTAAAAGCACATAACTTTGGCAGTGAGAAAGACCTGACACCCTCCCCACACCCATAATATTTTTTCATATTTCGTAACTATGTTATCCTGTTCGGTCGACTCTACTGACAGATTATTATCCCCTCTATGTAATAGTACATGCATTTCATTTATATTTTGATACACTAGTTATCAAAAAATTAATGAAAGCTTTGTACCGTTGAAAAAATATGTTTCAAAAATCAAATCTGACAGTCCCTGTTCGTCAAGAGAATCAGCATAAGAAAAATAAACAATTTTTTTTTTGCAATGGCTTAGCGAATTTCGTTTATTTTAGAGCATTCGGTAAAACAAAGGAAATTCTACTAATATTAAAACATAATCATAATAAATATAATAAAAATATAAAGCTTACAGCTTTTATTTTTTACAAAGATAATAGAAAAATCACAGAGCTGCGGCGTCGAAAATTACCAGTTTGACAGTAATGTTCAACGCCTTATATATTTATAAATCACAAAAAGAAAACAGATTGTGGTGCCCTCTAAACCTTTGTAGAAAAAACGATTGTTTTCGGGTGAAATCAATAGGTCTAAACAAAAATAAACTTACACAAAGATAAAACGACAATACAATGAAATTTTATAGTCATAACCTTTTCCGAGGTTTTACAAGAATATTTTTGGTAGGAAAATGGTAACAAAACATATACTTGATCAGAAAGTGGCTCCTTTTCAACTAGAACAAAAAGTACTGAATCTAGGAAGATATGGGTGTAGTACATTTATAAGTGGTGACCCTGTACATACAGTTGTATATCAGGGTTCAAATGAAAATTTCCTTGCTTCATGTGTCTCAAAATTCCCACAAATATAAGAACTATTTTTCTGACCAAAGCATTTGTATTCTTATATTGCTTCCATAAGCAAAAAAAAAACAATACATGTAACATTACTAAATTAAAAAAACGTGTTACCTCACGTTAGCACCCGTATAACCAGCAATGCTAGTTCCTTTTCGTTCATCGTCATATTACCAAAGTTTTGGCACTTGATTGAATATATCCAACAAAATTACACCCATTACATAATAGATAACATAACAAAAACCATGCATGAAACCTCCTATTCAGGAAGTGTAAACCAAAACGATTGTTACTATCTTAACTTGTATAATAGAGCAAGTTTACTTATGAACTACAAATTCCCTCTACTGCCTACAATATTTTTTTAGTCTCCGAGAGATGATACGGTGTGAAAAATTACTTTTAAATAAACGAGTGCCACCCTTTTGGTCTACACTACCTTTGACGAAATTTGTAATACTGTATGAAATAACAAATATACAATGCATTCCCTCGAATCAAACTGGTAGTACCATGCTATTTCTTTCGTACAAAGATAAAAATTGATTTAACCCGAAAAGCAAACACGGTCAAAAGGAGTTAAAAACTTGAAATGTACCATAACAACTTAAATACGACAAAAAAATAAATAAACTTTTTTTAAAAGTATTTCTTCAATAACATATAATAGAGAATCTAACATATATTATAGTGTTTCACTTTTTAACACTGCGCAAAAACCAATTCTGGTTACTGTTCTCAAAATCGTTGTATCGCCTATTTACTGCCCCTTACAATATATTTAGCATTCTTTGAGGACACACGCTAAGCTCTATAAAGGCATCTTAAATATCATTACATAGCCTTAAACATACCTAATATAAACAAAGACTTCTAATAAAGCCCTTGTTTGGGTGCAGTTTTGAACTGAATTTTATATAAATCTCTCTCTTTAAATATTATCACATGCCAGTTATATCACATCTTCCGTTGCCAGTTATATCACAGGACCTAGTGACTTTCTACTTCATTCAAAGATTTCCACTAAACGCTTGCAAGGTTTAAAGCGTGCTGGGGTAAATAACCCAACAAAATCGTTCAAAAAAGTCACTAGCTCTGTTAAAATCTCTATAGAGTTTAGCCAGATCCACTTGTTTTTGACCATACTTCCTATTCGATATAAAAATTTTACGTTTCTAGATTTAGAGATCAGCGGGCGATAAAAGGACGACAGTATCTATCCAATTTTTATAATTTGTTATTTTTAATAAATCTAATATTTTTAGTCTAAAATGGGCGCTCTAGCCTACTTTAAACTCGTTCCGCCATCTTGTTGGGTATTATTGCCAACCTAGAAGAGAAATTTAAAATTATTATTTAAAAAAAAAACTGAAAATTATAAAGCAATATTTTGCTTTGTTGCTTTTGGGTGGTTATTAATAACTAACAATTGAGATATACTGCAAAATTGCGTTGTTTGAAATTGACATTTGCATGTGTTATGCCCAGTTAGTGTGTGAAGTAATTTTCCACTTCATTACAAAACACTTAATATTTAAAAAAATTTCAATATGAAACGCAGTAAAAATAAATGCATTCCAAAGTTGTAGTATTAGATATGTAAAAGCCATAGGATTTGAAAATTGTAATTATTTTGTCTTTAAAAATCTCATTCACTAAAAGGATGATTCCAGTGAGTACTGTGGACTATCAACGCAAAAATGACACTCAAATAGGCATACCAATATTCTCGGTGTGAGCGAAGTTAGATGGCCCGGAACAAGCCAAATTGATATTGATGACTGTATAAAGTATTATACAGGTAACAATGATCATCTACATTATAATGGTGTCGCAATAATAATGGAGAAAAAATGCAAAAGAGCTGTTAAAAAGTGTGTGCCTATATCAGACCGAATTGCTCTAATGCAAATAAAGGCATACCCGAAAAACATAAATATCATTCAAGTGTACGCTCCCACGGCGGAAAAACCCGAGCAAGAGATAAACCGCTTTTACAGGGGCATCAAAAACCTATTAAAAAGTACCAGCAAAAATTGGCGACTTCAACGCAAAAATAGGGAAAGGAAGAGTTGAAGATATTGTTGGAGATTATGGTCTTGGTGAACGGAATGAGAGAGGAGATATCCTGGTACAGTTCTGTAATGAAGAAAACTTAATGATCGTAAATACATGGTTCAAACTTCTAGAAAGGCGACTATACACATGGAAAGCGCCAGGTGACAACAAAGAAAATATTATTAGAAATCAGATAGACTACATACTGATAGATAAACGATATAGAAACGGAATAAAAGGTGTAAGAACTTATCCTGGATCAGACATCGGCTCCGATCATAACCCTGTAGTTGGAAAACTTGAGATTACACTGAAGAAAGTTCAGAAAAAAAAAACAGAGAAGACCTAACTTTGAAAAACTAAAAAAACCAGAAACAAAAGAAAAAATAACACAGGTACTGAATAATAAATTTAAGGAAATTATACAACTGGAAACAACAGAAATAATAGGGAACCATTGGCAGGCATTTAACAATGTAATACGTGAAGTGCAAGCAAATGAACTGGGAACTCAGGAGCAGAGAGGAAGACAGAAATGGATGACGGAAGACATCTTGGCATTGATGGATAAAAGAAGAGAATACAAACACAAAGACAACAATAAATATAAAGAAATCCACAAAAAGATTACACAACTCATAAAAGAAGCAAAGGAAAGATGGATGCAGGAACGCTGCCAAGAGCTCGAAGGACTACAACAAAAACATGATCACTTTAACATGCACAAAAAAAAATAAAAGAAATAACTGGAACGAAAACCAAAATTCACCAACAAGGTATCTTAGTCACAGATAATAACAAACTATAGATCCAGAAGAAATAGAAAGAATATGGACACACTATATACAGGCACTCTTTGATGATAACAGAGCAGAACCAAAACCAAGAGAAATAAGCCAAGAAGACCAACCAATGGTAATTCTTATGTCAGAGGTAAAGCACGCAAAAGCACGTAAGCTCCGGGTGAGGACATCATCTATGCTGAAATGCTAAACTGATAGATGATGAAAGCCTCAAAAGATTAACAAACTACTTAAATAAGATATACTGCTCAGGAATTTTACCACGCGACTGGTCCCAATCTATGTTTATTCCGATACCTAAGAGGAGCGGAGCAAACGAGTGTTCACAATATCGCTTGATCAGCTTGATGAGCCATGTTCTGAAGATAGCTTTAAAAATCACACACCAGCGAATATACACAAAATGCTGCGCTGTTTGGGCTCAATGTATTAATGTATTGCTTCAAAAATGTAGAGACCAATTACAGGATGTTCACCTATGTTTTATAGACTATGAAAAAGCCTTCGACCGAGTAAAGCATACAGAGCTGGTAAACCTGCTTTATGAACGGAGAGTGGACAAATGTGACATCAATTTAATTAAAAATTTGTACTGGGCGCAAACAGCAGCCATAAGGATAGAAGATAAGTTGACCAACACCGTACCCATCAAAAGAGGTGTAAGGCAGGGTTGCATACTCTCTCCAACTCTTTTCAACATGTACTCGGAGAAGACATGTCAGAACGCACTAGAAAACATCCAAGAAGGTATAAAAGTTAACGGGAGGCTTGTGAATAATATAAGATATGCGGACGATACTGTTATACTAGCTAATAGCCAAGAAGGACTTCAAAATCTTATTAATGCAATTACAAGAGAGAGAAATGCATTTGGTCTTAGGATAAACACAGAAAAAGCAAAAACTATGGTAATTTCCAAAAACGCAGATGTGAACACCAATATAGATATTTACAACAATCGAATAGAACAGGTTGACAAATTCAAGTACCGGGGATGCTGGATAACAAAGGATTTGAACCCGGAAATAGAGATACGCTGTCGCATAGAAAATGCAGGGAGTGCATTCCTTAGAATGAATAACTTGCTAACAAATCCTGCACTATCGTTAAATATTAGATACAGATTTGTGAAAGCTTATGTTCACTCAATACTTATGTATGGGACGGAAGCTTGGACGCTGGGCATCCGCTCAGAATGCGCAGAATGTTCAGAATATCGTGGACGGAGCACATTACCAATGAAACGGTCCTAAGAAGAATGAATGTAAACAGAGAAATTCTTGGAATTGTCAAAAGACGGAAGACAAGTTACCTGGGGCACATTTACAGAGGCAGAAGATACGAGTTTCTAAGACTTATAATGGAGGGCAAAGTTGAAGGTAGAAGAGGGCAGGAGACAATGCTCATGGCTGAGAAATGTGAGAGAGTGGACTGGTCTAATTTCACAGTCACTGCTAAGAATAGCACAGGACAGAGAACGATTTGCCGGAGTTGTAGCCAACCTTCAATAGGAAGACGGCACCTTAAGAAGAAGAGACATATCAAGCAAATAGCAACTGTCAAAATTATTATTGAAACATATCGGAAAACTGCCATAATATTTACGCAATTACTAGCATAAACTACAAATTTATAATTATTAAATAAATTAGTTTTATAAATTAAACATTTGTTGTGTTCTAATCACATCAAATACTACTCAATCTTCGACATATCTGCCGTACGTTTTGAAATTTATATTCAATAAGTTAAATATCTGAAGCTAAAATCCTTTTAATTCAGCACTTTTTCTTGAAGGAGTAGTTTTCATTGGTTTTGGCTAATTGTATGCCAGCTAAAACCAAATAATGCTAACCCAACTTCTCTCTATTACATTAAACAGGTCAAAAATACAAACATTTTATCAAATGAAAAACAAAATGTAACGCTTGTGTAGTATTACAAGCAAATACATAATATACTCTTTACATCACTGCCTATATTTTATTCATGTTGGTAGAAGTTTAAATCTGCATTTTAGTATTTAACAGGTCCCATTGAGGAATTCACTACACAGGCTAACTGTAATTCAATAACTTAACATATTTTCTATTATACATGCACTATAATATTTGTTCTGTGTTTACACCACATCACATATCATATAACCAAGGCGCTCTAGAGGCTGAAATTTGAGGCAATATCCGTTTAATTTCTTTGAAAATTTCTTTTGCATATTAGGAACGGCATCATAAATGATAAGCTTGAAATTTACCCCTAGCCCGCCTTAGCTTAAATAGAGGAACAGTTAAGTTCTGATATGTATGCAATATTTCATTTTTAAACCCTACCTCTTTTAACCATCACTGCAAGCAAAACAGAAATATTGCAATTAAATATTGTCAGTTACAAAGGAACCTTGTCAGTTACAGTTACCCATAATATGTTACTACTTTTTAAATTTTCAGTGGTATCATTAATATCCATAAAGTGAGTGTTTTCAAGATATAAATTAAATACATTTTAGTCGCAGTTACAGCAGTACCAGGCATGTAGAACGTACCATTCTTCGCAAATACCGAAATCTGTAATTTTCGGCATAAACAAAATATTTCGGATGCCACCACAGATATTTTTCGAACAAATGAAGAAAACTTTAATTTGTTTAAAAATAAACAAACAAGCACGATAAAAAAAACATGTTCGCAAAATATAACTCAATTTAAATGTAGTTTCCCATGGCTTTCAATTTTTAAAACACCTAATTTTAGATATTGTCAAGTCATACGTTTCCTTCCAATTTTACCATGAAAAGGTAATGGTAAAGATATGATCATCTTAAAATCTTAAGATGATTTGTACTAGGAAAAATCAACTAGAAAATGTATGAATAATTAATATATAATTATTTAAATTTTGTGAACAATATAATTTAGAAGAGTAGAGTAGCTGGCCAACGTGTTGAGCTATTAGTTAAGGCATTTTGCTGGGCTCCAGGGTCAGTTTTTGATGGAAAAAATACCGGGCTTTTTGGTTACGTCTGATGATAAAACCATGTAAAATGTTGACACATCTAATAAAACTCTAAAGACATGTCCCAATATTTATGAAAATATTAGATAGAAAATAATTAAAAAGTTGGAAAATCAGAAATAATTTAGTTTGCTTCTTACGATAAAAAAGACCTGCATAACAAAAAACAGAAACTTACTTTAAAATTTAAAACATCGAGAATCAATCCAACGACATTTTTGTCAAGTGGCACATACGTTGCGAATTTTAAGCTTTTTTTGGGGCCATGAAATACTTTTTTGAATCAACAAACTATGGTTAACTAACATAAACTGTAGCTCCTAGGGAAACTCAGCTTAAGCTTTCTCGAATACTGTAAAAACTACCAAATAAATTAAAAAAACAAAAAAAAAAACAGAAGATAAAATCTTCACTGCGTTTGCACGAGGTGTACCTAAAATTTGGTTCACATACTGAATAACATCATGCATGCCTTTCTGTTGGTACAAACATGCTAATAGACCTGTTGGAATAAATTCACTGAACCGTAGATAAAGTGAAAGTGACGTTAACCCACCAATCAGAAGCGGCTAATATAGCATAGTGCTTTAGGACTGTAAGGATCTTAAAATGCTTCCCGTCGTTATTCTCAGTTGACTCCTGCTAAGGTTGAGCAGGTGTTTTGAGAATTGAGAATCAATATTCCATATAGCATTCTTATGTGGTATGTGATATTACAATTTTATATGACAGAATATTATTCATTTAAATGGAACAGTATAACATGAAGTATTGAGAGCAAGGCACTCTAAAGTTAGACAACCTTGCGGTCATTGGAAGTAAAATGGTAAACAGCTTCAACATTAATTCAAAGCAAATGAAGGACGTTAAATAAAACAAATTACCTGCAGTTATTGTTAAAACAACGCACTTAGGTTTGGAACCAATTACTGGAAACCATCAAATCAATCAATAAGAAAAATAATTAACGTTTTAATTTACTGAAAGTCTATTTTCAAATGATACATTGAAGTTATATACACAATCATATAAACTGACCCTTGGAGCCTTGGGTAAAACTGAATGAATAATAAATATATTATTCTCGCTAAACTGTCGTGGAAAATTATTCAATTTGATTCAGGTACTTACCAAAGGATGAGGTTGGTCCTGTCCCCCGAGTCCGGAGCCCTGAGCGCCGCCCGCGGGTTGCTTAATCTTCTCGCAATAGTCGCTGAGGATGTCGCGGAAACGCGCCCAACTTTTCTCGGGCAATGTGATGGCGGTACGGAAGTTGGTCTTCACCTCGGAGATGCGCATGTACACGCCGCGGTTGTTTTGACCTAGTCCAAGAAAAATGTTATTTAGTTTAATAAATGCTCTGATATTTTAAGATGTAAACTTCCTATGGCCATGTCGTTTTGTAATAATAATAGCTGTTATACTATAAGGTAATTACTATTTTAAACTTGTGTTGGTAAATATGAATGAAAATAAGTTAAATTGAAATCTGCAACACTCGCTTATAATGGGAAACGTGTATACAATAAAAATTTTTAAGTCCTAATTAAAATGCATGTAATAAATCCTCACATAAGCATATGCAGTTACACAATATATCAATACCAAACTTGTACTCAATGTAACTCAGGAACCTTTGCTGTCTAACTGCTAACCTATAAAGACAAATGAAAATAAGGCGCCCTTACACTTGCACTTGTTTACATAGTCAACCTCACACATAAAATAGCAATTTAGATGTAATAGACTTAGAGGGTATGCTTTCATAAAATCATGACGTAAAGCATGTAATAATAGATTCACACGGTTTAGGAAAATGAGACATAAGTGTAACAGATTAAAACTTCATCTTATCCTTCTAATAAAACACGGAAAACATTATTATGACACACTCTGCCAACCAAATATGTTAAGAACATCTATACTTACCAATATCGAAGTAGAAATTTTTATTATCCACGTGCATGTGTCTGCCTTCGGGTAAATCCGGTTTGTATGCGTGTTCGTCGGTGCTGAACTCGTCGAGCAGATCAGTGAGGGCGTCGCGAAACTCGATCATTCCTTGCGCCGGTATCGCAACCTAGAATCAACAATTTGTCAAGATTTCCAAAATCTGAAAATAAGTTTAACTAACAAACCAAAACTAAGCCAAAAAATGCTCTTATATTCAAATATACATTTTATTGGTAAAGCACTCTAATAGTGGAGAAAGTAAAACAAATTAATCTTCGCTAAGACAATCTAGTTTAACAAACCAAAACTAAGCCAAAAAAAATATTTTATATTCAAATATACGACATTTTATTGGTAAAGCACTCTAATAGTGGATAAAGTAAAATAAATTAATCTTTGCTAAGGCAATCTACTAAACCTCAAATTTAAGCCATAATCTCGGTCATAATATATCAAATGTATGTACATATTAAGATTTACTCCAATCTTCTAAATTCTTAATCTGTTCCCTCCCTTAAATATAAATAAATTACTAACTCGACATAGATACGCAACTATCTGCAGTAGATTCGCATCTGAATTACGCCGTCGGTAAAATAGTGTGTTTAACAAAGTACATTTCCTTTCTGTAGCCATAAGTAAATCTAAATTTGGTGGTAAAATAGGTGGCAATATCAACACCATACCATTCTTGATTAACATAGAAAAGTACTGACGACTCCAAAAAGATAAGAACAGGATATAAAGTTCATTCTCCAGCTAAAGGATACAATTGGTCATCCAAGCTGCCGAATGAAAACTGTTGAAATCCATGACGGTGCACTGAAAAAATAATATTAACAATGCAACAGTCTTTACAAACTTGACAGAAACTACTTAAGCTCTGTACGTGATCACATTGTTCCCACCACTAAAAAGCTTTTATTGGAAGTAAATGAATGGAATAGTATTAAAATAGCATACATTCCATGAAAATTGGTTCTAAACAAAATCTATAATCTACCAATTAAGTATCAAAAGAAAAAGTAAACAGGATCACTCCAGTTATTGCTGCAAAATCCTTGCAAACAAGGGTAGGTATATTTCCCAATATAAAATGATATGCAAAATATCCCATTTAAACAAGAAGACTATCACCACCACATTTGCATAGCTTCTGTTTATCCAAAGACTACTTCGACTTGAACTATGCAAAATGGCGTCAAAGTGTCTGTTGTATTTTAAGAGTTGTAATAATACGTTTCCAATTCAATGTATTTAATGTTTGAAACGGTTTCACATAGAGCACATAAATAATACAAAGGCCAAATTGAGTTATTTCGAACGAGAACTTAAGAATGCAGCAAAAGAAATATGGAATTGTGATTTGTGCAAGAGAGTGAGGTTCGAAACAACAAAAATGGTTTATTAAAATTCATCGAAAATGCTACAAAATATTAAATACACAACTTACCAGTGAAGTGAATAAAAATTGAACAAAAACAGTTTGAAAACAATGTAGTAATCAACTGAATACCCCGAAAGAACACTAATGGACATAATACTTTCTTCAGTCACCAACGCATTGAAAATAGATATTCCAGGAGCAAAATGCTTTCGAGTTGGTAACACTAAAGACAAAACTGAGGGCAAGTCGTCAATAATCAAAGAATGGGTCAGCCTCAAAGATGGTAAGGATACCTTTATGGGAAGCAAAAAAACAAACAGGGCTTACATGCTCAAAGCATGGGTCTGGGAAGCAACCACAATTCGATTTATTAATTAGTATGCAGAAATAAATGGGAAGCTATTTATTTTAAATTATAAAACAACTTTCCAATCATACTGATATGAAAATATGCCCCTAAATTTAATTCCTTTATCAATTTAAAATTTCAATTTAACAAACGTGGCAGGTTTTACCTTAATTTCTTACCATACCTGTGAACGGGGCCCGCCCCGCGTGATGGTTTGCGACACGCGCAAGAAGCGCCCCCTCGAGTTCTCTTTCAGATCCAAGTAGTAGCGACGGTTGTCCTTGATCATCATTTCAGATTTCAACTTGCCGTCTTCGGGGACGTTGTCAGGATTAGGCGGGCCTATAACAGACACTGGCCGAATGAGTAAATGAATACAAGGACCACAAGGATTATGATTATATACGAAATAGTTAAATCAAACAAGAATTCCTTAGAGAAATGCACCCATTTTTCCGAGCAGAATAATAATGAAGCAAAAGGAGAGCAACATTATTAACCCTTAACTAATATGGC
>MU188096.1:30795-66778 GCA_016904865.1 Pissodes strobi | reverse complement strand
CACTTAGTTATATACCTAAACAAGTTTACTATAATATAGACAATTCAGAATCATACACAACTGTTTTATTTAGAAATTTGTCCACTGAGTAAAAGGCATTGAGCAGCAAAAACTTTTTAATTATTTTTTTGTACTTTAGTAGTGGCAACTCACGTACTCTAGTAGGTATTTTGTTAAAGAACTTTATCCCTAAAACCTTCACTCCACTTTGACACCTTTTCAGGCGACAATATCTCGGAACCAAGTCTTCCCTTCCCCGATTACCGTATGCATGAATAGCATCAGGTCGTCTTTTTTCACAAAAACTAGTAGCTCAAGAATATACATGCATGGCATTGTAAGCAGCCGCAGCTGCACAAAGGCATCCCTGCAGTCATGTCTATAGGACAGCCCTGCCAAAATTCGGGCTGCTCTCCTTTGGAGCCCAAAAACCACTTTGGTATCTGTAGCGTGTCTCCATGCAATTAGTGCATATGACATGTGCGAGTGTATCAGGGCATAGTAAACCTGCAGTAGCACATCAAGAGTGACACAGTTGGTAAGATTTCTTAGGACAAAGATATTAGTATTAATTTTTTTGCTAATATATTGTATATGTTTATTCCACTGTAATCTTGGGTCAAGGTACACCCCCAGAAATCTGACAAGAGCTCTCAGAATCTTCCTGTGATAGCTGCCGCATAGAGAACATCATATTGGACGTCTTAGTTGTATTAAGTAATAGCATGTTTGATGCAAACCAACTTTCTGCTCTCAGCTGTGCCTCTCGCGATTGCGCCTGAGAAAATGCTCTATTCATATCACTGCAGCCAATAGTTGTGTCATCAGCAAAGATGGTCCAGGTCATTTATTTATGCCAGGAAAAGGAGAGGACCAAACACCGACCCCTGTGGGACTCCCACTGTCACAGGCATCGATGCCGATTCCCTATCTTCAGACCTGACCACCTGTGTGCGCCCCTGTAAGTACGAAGACACAAATTCAAGACTATCCTTATCCACAGAGTAAGCTCTCAGTTTCTCCAGTAATGTATCATGAACAACACAGTCAAATGCTTTGCTTAAATCGAAAAATGCTGCCGAGAAATACCTACCACTCTCAAAAGCACTCTCAATTTGTTGTACAAGGCTGACAACACCCAAACCAGTACCTCGATCCCTTCTAAAGCCAAATTTGTAGTCGGAAAAGAGTTAATTTTCTTCAAAGAAACTGGCTAACTGGTTAGACAGACAGCGTTCGAGAATCTTTGATAAGATTGGCAATAGAGAGATCGGCCTATAGTTTGAACAGTCCTCAGTGCTGCCCCTTTTGTGGATCGATGTCACCACTGCATGCTTCAGACAATCCGGAAAAGAGCGCTCCTTGATGCATTGATTTATTAATTTTGCCAGCGGAATGTATACTATATTCGCTACTATATTGAGAAGCAGTACATTAAGACCATAGCAATCTTTGCTAGTCTTGTTTTTCAGACCACATATAATGTCTTACCTCAATATATGACACCTGTGAGAATTTAATTTTATCCTTAAATGCGGCAGTGGGCAAGTGCAAATTGCCTGCTGAGTTATGGTTATTTGGTATGCCTATATTTTTTTGTATATTATGTGCAATCTCTGTAAAATATTTGTTAAATTCATTGGGTGTAATTTTGGTATCATTGTTACCTTGCTTCTTAGTTATACCTCGGTGCTCATTTATAATTTCCCACATGTATTTAGAAGGATTGTTAGATTTTTTATTCTTTGGTTGTTAGAAGATCTTTTAGATGAATTTATGGCTTCTTGGTATTTGGCTCTGAAAGCATTCCTGTCATGTTTTAAGTCAGTTGTGTTGTACGTTTTACAGAGGTCATTTAGAAAATTTAGATGTTATCGCATGTCCTTTAACTCATTTGTAAAATGTAGTGTAGTTCCCATACGTTTTTGCAGACGCATCTTTTCTCAGGAAATGACTCGGTTAGGTTACAATGTAATAATTTAGTAAATAACTGAAATTTTTTAATAACATCAACATTTGTGTCATCCACAAAACTCCAGTCTACCTGTTCAGTTGAATTATAAAAAGCTAATTTCCCCTTTTGTGTAAGTGGTCTTACTGTTTTTTTTTATATTGTCAATGCGTGCAGTGCCCCTATCCAACGCTACTTCAACATGCTGTCCCAGATGATCACTCTCAAGCAACAAAGTTGCACAACCATAAGCCATACATTTGTGAAAACTTTGTCAAAGCAGTTCAGGCCACGTGTCGGAGTTGCAAAGTACTTTTTTAGACCAAATGATAAGAGCAAATTACAGATACCCCCGCCCTAAGGTCTACAGCATCAACAGTCCTAGTGTTAAAACACACATTAAATTCCCCTGAGAGTATTACCTTTGCATCCAGTGAGATCAGTGTCAAAGTGTCCCGCTGGCGACCTATAGACACATATAATAAGTACCTTTAGGTCTTTTGAGTAGCTGCAGCAAATCTCAGCTTCCCTTTCAATGCTTAAACTGTTAATATTTGGTAAAGGTACAAAATTATGATTATTCTTACCAAAAATTGCTACTCCACCCCCTCTACTCAGTGTACGAGAGAAGGAACTAATATGTATCAAATCGTTAACTATCACAGTCCTAATTTCCTGCTCTTTCAACCAATGCTCACTAATGAATAGAGCATCATTATTTTTGTCGACCATAAATGCTTCCAAGGTTGGGATCTTGTTCCTAATTGACTGGATGTTATTGTGTAGTACTTTGAAGCTGTTTTCTGAGTTTGCTAGAGGCTCACTCACAAAATAATAAGAAAATACTCAACACTATCAATAAAAGCTGAGAAAGTCGGAAAATTATAAATAAAAGTAACCCAAACTTAATATAAAAAACCCACATAACAAACTCAAGTCATTTAGCAAATTATGTGTGAATCTATTAGCTACCTGCCAACAACCGAATTTAAAAAATATAAAAATCCATAATCTTCCAAAAACAGTATTTCTGACACCTACCACTCCAGATGAAATTATAGATATCATAAAGAAAACCACCTCCAAACCATCCCCAGGAACTGATGATATAACAGGCACTGCCCTAAAAGAGGTTAAAGGAAATATTTCTGTTCCCCTTTCTTTTTTGTTAATCTCTCCTTCTCCACAGAAGCTTTTCCAAGCTCCCTAAAAGACTCTAGATGTTTACCTACTTTTAAAAAAAGAGAGTCTAGTGATAGTATAGAAAGTTACCGCTCCATATGTATGCAGGGCCAGCTCTCAAAAATATTTGAACTTGCTTACAACAGGAGACTTGTGGATTTCCTCAAGCACCATAAGATACTGTCCGAGGCGCAATATGGTTTCACAAAGAAAACATCTACCAACACACTCATTTTGGACTGTGTAGATTTTATATCTCAATCTCTTAATGAAAAAAGAAACACTCTTGGCCTTTTTTGCGATCTAAGTCGAGGTTTTGACTGCAGAAGCTGTATGGAGTTGGGGGTGAGAGGAAATGCTCATGACTGGGCAACTTCATACTTATCTGGTCGCACCCAAACCGTAATTCTTGAAGGCACAAAATCTGACACCCTTGAAACTAAACTTGGAGTTCTACAAGGATCCATCCTCTCCCCCACGTTCTTTATTGTTTTCACAAATGATTTGACCGATTTCTGCATAACTCCTGACAAACGCATTCTATACGCAGTTGACAAATTTCCTTCTAAGTTCAACATCTCTTCGGGACCTTGTCAGGAAAAGTAATGCTACCTCACAGGAATGTGAGAATAATGTCTAGTTCTTAATACAACAAAAACCTATCATATGAGATTTCTTTCAAAAAATCAGGCAATTGAGTCTATTCGTCTGACAAAAATCAACAACAAATTTATACAATCCACAGAGTACGTGTACTTTCTGGGAGTTACTCTGGACCGGAAACTCACCTGGGAAGCACATATACACTTGGTCTGCTCCAAACTTAGTGGTGTGTGCTACCTTACGCGATTTATTAGAGACACTGTCTCGCCAGACGTGTTAAGATTGCTTTTTTATGGACTGGCGCAATCCGTCCTTATATTCTGGAGCTCCTCAACACACTCTGACAGAGTCTTTATTATTCAGAAAAAAAATCTAATATGCATGATTTACGTCCATCCACGCCAAACCTGCCGACAAATCTTTAAGGGAACCAATATCCTTACTCTTCCTTGTTTATATGTTTTTAACTTGATTTGCTACATTAGGGACAATGAGAGTGAATTTTTGATACTTATATGTACTTTTTAGAATCAATAATTAGTATTCTGGATAGATAAACACATACAAATATATTAATGTTAAAATGGCAATCAATTGTCGAGTCTGAACTGAGCTGAACTTAAGCTAGCTTTGTATAACAGGACCTTAAAGACATCTCGATTATACTGAAATGAATACATATCTAAAATTTATACAAATTTTGGCTTGGTATAACTTGTGTCGGACATAGACAATTGAAACTGCATCGATTTCCAGTAGCCTTTCTGATCTCGATCGTCCATTGACTACAAGCTGCAGCAAAGCACAGGCCGACGGTTCCAAAATTTCAAAGTATTCGGATTTGAAAAACTTACCTCTAAATGAGCATCTTTAAATATCGTTCTCCCCAACGTAAAAAGCCAGAAAGGCATCATTCCGAAGGCAGCAATGGTGCTTATTGTCGTCATCAGAATTGACAACTCGATGTTTCCGTCCAAAATGGCTGTCCAGATATTCGAGGCGCCCCCTGGCGGTGACACCCCTGTGAAGAACATACCGAGACGCATTGCCGCATTATCCGGAAACAGGACATAGCCAATTATGTAGCTGAGCTAAAATATAAAGTTGTAGGTATTAGAATGGAAACATGGCCGAATTATTTCACAGTTGACATTTTTCCAATTTCATCTTCACACGAATCAATTCAATTTATGTTTCTGTCGATTGTCGCATTGTACAAGCAACCTTAAGACATATTTTTAGCAGGTTCTCGGAAATGTTTGAAATTGTTCAACGCATGCGGACTGATAAAGCATATTAGTTCTAAAAGTTTGACTTTCTTAAAAAATTTGGACGTTATACAAATATTTAGATTTTAGTTTTGATTTTACGTTACATGCAATCAATGTTGAAGCCGCATTTAATCAATCAATCAAATACGCTTTATTGTTTAAACATTACATATGGCATTAACAAAGCGATCCTAAGTCTAATACTTAACGTAGTTAGAGAGAGAAAAACAACACTTAATGGAAATATAAAACTTACACGTAATATAGGACATAAATAAACACAAAATCAAATTTACACATATTACATAAAGGAAGAAAAAAGAATAAAAACGATGTGAAAATCAGCATAAGTTAAAATTGATAATCATACAAAAACTACTTGTAGTAAGATATAAAATGTTTACAACACAAAATGATCCCACTATGTTCCCATGCCACCTAGAAAGAGCCTGCAAAGTACTCATTTAGGGAGTAGTAGGCCTTTTCAATGAGAACCTTCTTTACCCTTCTTTTAAATTCAGAAAGGTATGTAGACCCCCTTGCGCTTTGAGGAAGGCGATTAAATATATGAATACCCTCGTAAAATATAGACTTCCTTGTCAAGCTGGAAGATGGTTGGGAAAGTCTAAGTATATTTTGATTCCTGCTTGGGTACCTAGGATTTTTCACCAAAAATCTATCTCAATTTTTAAAGATAAGGCAAGCAATCTCATGAATATGTGCAAGGAAGAGTCATTATTTTCTCACGAAGAAATAGAGGGCGACATGAAACAAGAGGTCTAGCCTTACAAATATACCGGATAGCTCTTTTTTGAATAATTAGCAGCATTTGTATTGCCAACATCCGACCCAAGCTCCTGAACAGCCACCCTGATTGCAAAGCAGGCAGAAGATCTTTTGATTGGCCTATTCAGTGATGCGTTGTACGCTTCCCTCTCAGTTTAGTTTTATGACTGTTTCACTTATGCGCTGCTTATTTTAGATCCTTTAAAACTGACGTGAATTAGTATTGTCGTTTCAACGCCCGCACATGATCAAGTACAAGAAAAATATAATTCAAGGTGATCCTGGGAGCATTTATAACTTTAAAAATTGCTTCTCATTTGAGTTCAAAGGCTATAAATAATGCTAAATTACCTAAATTATTCGATTCATGAGAAACTCATTAGTCATCATCATCTACTCTCAAATTCAAGATATAATTTTCACTATCTCCAAAAAATTTAGCCCAGTATGTACTTAGTAACAGTTATTTAAAGACATAGACACAGTTTGTTAAGTTAATACTCGATGACATAGATGATGTACATAAATATGTCCTATCCCAAAAACCCTTCTAGAATTCTTATATTGCAAATTGCAATTAAGGCACGTAAGTAATTTGTGAGGCTTTCATTAAGAATCCCCAGATTTTGTAGGCTCTGCGATCATACTTATGGAGAATTAGCAGCTTTTTCGGCGAAAACACATCTTGGGTCCAAATCCTACCTATATTGTTACTTGATAAGATATAATTTATAATCTCAATCTTTAAAAGCTAATTTTTCATGGCGTGTATTATTTTAGGAAAACCTGGGATTATTATCTATGATAATGCCAATTAATTTGCTTTCAGATGCACATACAATTGGAGAGTTACCCACTGATACATTCATTAAATTGCCCTTGAAGGATATAAGTTTTGACTTTGTAGGATTTAAAGTCAACTGATTGGAATCGCACCATAATTTCACTCCACAAAATGGATGTATCATCCGCAAAGATGGTGAATTCACCACTAATCCGAAGCCCTGCAAAATCATTGATGTAAAGCAGAAACAAAATAGGACCCAAAACTGTGCCCTGAGGAACACCCCATCCAATGAATTGATAATCAGAGCATGCAGGCCCCACGATGACACGCTGGCGACGACCCGTAAGGAAAGAGGAAAGCCAGGACAAAGTCTGACCTCTAAAGCCATAACGTTCGAGCTTCTGAAGTCAGGGCTGACGCAGTCAAAAGCCTTTGACAGGTCACAAAAGACTGACTTTGTCCCGGAAACCAAATTGATGTTTGCTTAAAATCTGGTTTGAATAAATAAAGGAAAGCATTCGTGTCTTTAACAGCTTTCCAATGACTTTTGATAAAGTGGATAGGGCAGAGATTGGCCTGAAGTTAGATGGATCATCCAAACTTCCCTCCTTATAAATGGGAATGACTTTGGCTGCAGTTACGCAAGGTGAAAAAAACACCTAATTCCCACTGTCGGTTAATTGCCTGGGCTAGGACCAAGAGCACATTATCAGGCATATTGAGGAAAATTTTGGCAGAAAGTTCATCTTCACCAGCACTATTCTTGTTTTTAATTGATAGCAGTGATTGCTTAACTTCGGTGAGTTCGGTCGGTAAGAAGAAAAAGGAATTCGGAATATTTACCCCTGATAAGTAAACGATTGGATCTTGAGACTGCTGAAGGCTATGCTGCAGATTGTCAGCAATGCTGCAGTAGAAATTATTCCAATCATTGGGGGTGATCTCAGGAAGTGGCGCTAAGCCGCGGTTGTTCCTCTGCCGGATGTCATTGATGATGTGCCAGCACTCCTTTTGGGTGTTCGAGGAGGTAATTAGACGATTTGAGTAGAATTTCTCTTTAGCTATTCTAATTAGACAACGATATAAGGAGCGGTATTTGTTGAAATAGGTATGAAAAACTGGAACTGTAAACTTTCTGATTAGATGTAGTGGTCGCAAATTTTTTGAGGAAATTCTAAGCCCTTTGTAAACTAGGATTTTTTAGATATCATTTCGGAATTTATTTTCGATGGAGGAAAAGCATTATTGAAGAGATCCATCACTTTACCATGAAAAGTCGATATTGGATCATGTGAATCCACCACAGTGGTCCAACATGAACAGGCACACAACATATGAAACCGATTGTAATTGGTATCGCTAAATATTCGACCAAATCTAGGTTTGAGTGTTGCTTCCTGCACGACACTGAAAGACCTACAAAAAACGGCCTCATGGCCAAATAAAGCAGCGTTTTCGATCGAACATTCAACAGCCTCCCCGCAAGAATTAGAACAGATATAATCATTGGTGCTGAATGAAGACTGTGTAATGCGTGTTGGAGGGCTTACATGCATGCATAAATTATATGACCGAAGTAAGCGGCATAGGCGCATAGTAAAGATGGAACTCCTATCACAAAAGTTTATATTAAAATCTCCTGTAAGAATAACAAATGCAGAATTAGGAATCTCAGACAGGACTGCATCAAGGCTCATAAGAAAAATGTTACAATCAGATGAAGGTGAGATAGATACACAAGACAGGTATTTATGGACTTGCAGACTCTTTTAAAATGTAATTGAACTTAGTAACTAATTCAAAGGAGTTTTGTTCCAAGAAAGTTTCATTTAAGAGTATCATACAACCACCATGTATTGACTGTGATCTACAGAACTTCACAAACACTGTGTAATCCCTAACTTCGATCAACTCATCCTCTCCCAGCCAATGATCTGTTAGTGCTATTATATTTGGAGAATTAAGATCATACAAGAATAAAGGGCATTGGTTTTGTTTCTAATTGATTGGATGCTCAAGAAAATGATAGAGATTGAATGTCCAACATTTTTATCTTTTCTTTGGTGTGATCTAAAAAACATGATTCAGTCTGGGAATCCATTTCAGTCATTGGTGGTTGGGAGTTTGCAGGAAAAATGCATTCCTCATTGTTTGCTGTCTCTTGTGGAGAGGCAGAAATAACGTCGTTCAATTTATAAGCATTCACCAAGTAATCAGCTATATGGAATTTTGAAATAGGCATAGCAGAAACTAATGGCACAAAAGAACAAGTGGGACTATTCTTAAAACAGCTTTCAATCATCGAATTCTGGGCAGCAATGATCTTATTAACGACGCGACGGGGTGATTCACTGTGGACAACGGACCAATTAGGACTAGATTTGTGCGTCGAAAGTCAGTAAGTTTCTTCCTAATACTTGAAGCACAGAGTCCATCTCTATCGACTGAGTCTTGGGATTCAGCAAATAGAAACACAAAGTCCTCTTTAGTAAAGTTTTGACAGTATGTTGCACCCAAGTTTAGCAATTTCAAGATTGTGATCTTGCCAATCCTTTGACTATTAATGTCATATTTTTTAGCTTCTTTAATAAGGGAAGAAAGCCCTAAATATCAGCACCCCCCATCAGTATGCGTCGATTTTGTTGACTTATACCATTGTTAGTGTTCCTCCTGCCTGACCTAACTCTTGGCTCTCTTGACGGATTTTCCTGACATCTTGCTTCGCTGTCCATCATCTGAATACGTAATTCCTTTAGCTCACTTGATTACCTGGCGTTCTCCTTTTCCAGAACGTCAATACTAACAATCAAATTTAATTCCTTGATTGCCTATTGAGATTCTCCTCCAGTTCCTTGCCAGGCTGTAAGGTTTATTTTCAGCTCACACTCCTTATCTCTAAGTTCTTTTATATCATCCTGCAGGGTCTCCAACTCTTTCTTCTGTTGATCGATCTGAGATATAATTTTTTTTCTCTGCCTCGTAAACTATGTCGTCAAATGCCATACTATTTCTCTTAAGGCGGTCAATGTGTCTATCCTTTGCATCCACCTCACCTCTTAGCTGTTGCAAGTCTTTGTCCATATCAGCCAATCGTTCTTCATTCTCCTTATTCTTGAGTTGACATTTCGTTGAACAAAAGATCTTAATCTTAGCTTAAGCTAGGCGGATAGCTTAATAATTTCATTTGAGCGCTCCATGCAGCTAGGGTGAAATATACTTGAACAGATAATACAACAGCAATTTGTGAAGTCCTTATTTTTATTTCTACATGGTTCCTGATAAGCAAAAAAAAACCAATTTAAACTTATCGAGACGATAATTTAACATAATACGTTGCCAAAACTCTACAATTAAAATAAACATAAACAATCAAAACAGAATGTGCATAAAACAGAAAAAAACAAAGAATTCGTTGATAAGACCTGGTATTTCAGAGGGAATCCCAAATGGAATGGGAATTCCTTAGAGGTTATTGCCGTGAGAAGTTCTGTGTTGTGAGTGTGGAAATTTTCTGACTTACGATTTTTTGTTGGCCTCTTCTCCTTTTTATGGTTTATTAGAGGGAAAAACGGAGTAATAGCGGAGCTGCCGTCTGTACGTGCTATCCGGTAAAACGGCAAAGAAAGATATAGAATCGAATATCACTTGAAATGAATAACATCAATGAAGCCCAATGAAGGTGTTAACGAACCTGATAACAATATGCGCACTAAAATAACAGTAAAACTACCAAAGTGCCTATAATTTTGAAGCAGTTAATACATAAAATAAAAACAGGGTAAAACATACATAATATTTTTGTTTTAGGATGACAAAAGCACAAAAAAGCTTAAGACTCCGTGACAAACCGTTTCTGCATCTGACTGACTGTTTTGGGATAGAATCTGATTAGACGCGCTCGGAGGTCCTTGGCGGAAAGTGGAGACATCTTACTGGTACTTTTATTGTGTAATCTGCTAAATGTATTACTGCTAAATGTATCTAATCATCCTAGGCACTTTCTTAAAGTTTAATCAGTAACTCGAACTAGCCCAGACGGTTTTGGATATTCACAAAAATACGAACAGTTACAGTAAGAGTGATGTGCGACTAAACTGAGCACACAAGCATTTTCTTATTGTTAGGCAATAACTTGTACGAGGCGAAATAGTTAAGGTGCAGGTTAAATCCTAGAAAACAAATTGAGTAAGGGTTAACAAAATGGAAACGGGTTTGTCAAAATACTGATATTATGCTATTATACCTGAAAATATTTGTTTTACTGGTGATTTTGTATGTGTCTAATAAAATATTTTGGAAAGCTAAAGCTAACCCAAACTAGAAACTTACCAAAGGCATTACAATAAAATGCCCACAAACTCCAATGACTGGTCCCACTGGTTTCCTGATCAGAGTTTTGAGTTCTGCCCATTGAACTACACAACCAAAATTTATATAAATAATAGTTACCAGAGTGGCAGTAGAAGCGGTGAAAATACGATCTATAATACGTTGCTTTCTAAGACATGTTACATCCAACTTGTCTTCGGTGACTTTTAGGTTGGATGTTGTGTTTTTACATGATATCACAGTTTGTCCTAAAAAATAAGAGATAAACTACAACAAATAATATAGAGATAAACGAATATATGTAAACTAGGTATTGTAAATTCATTTATATCGTCAAGTACTTGCCAGGAAAATAATCTAAAAAAAAATCCTGACTGTATAATTTGCTGTGCATGAACATGATTCCTCGTCATACTTTTAAGCACGTTATAAATTCAGTCAGTTTCGTCAAATATTAGAATTAATTAGAACTGAATAGCAAATGGGAGACCGATTTCTGATATCTGGAGACAAATGAAACACATAGCTCTAACACGTTTGAATGATTTTGCATCACAAACTAAGCATAGGCAAGTTGAATTCAAACTGAAATCTTTATAAGTCAACTTTTACTTCTCCTAGATGGGACTGACTGCTGACTGGTTAAATGACTGGATTTCTGAGGCACAATTAAAGTTCATGATTTATTTATTTAACAATATACAATTCAAACAGCAATACCAGTACTAGAGCGGGTTGACAATGGAACAATGCTTGTATTTACTATTAATAAAGTTAAGAGAAAAACGATTAAATTCAATCATGGTCGCTCAAATAATCGGGATTTGAAAATATGCACGAATTATATTCGTTCAATACAAGTGTTAAAATATCTGGGTAAGAATATTGATCAAATGCCATGATTTGCGACAACCTCGGAGTTCACAAATCAGCTGGATTTGAATGGAGTCAGTCTCACCAGGAATATTTTTGTTTATAAAATACAGTCATTGGAGATTACACTGCAGCTAAACCGCGCTGATTTAATTGGGTTACTCTCGAAAGATACAAATTCTAGAAAGATGACAATAAAAGGTATTAAAAAAAAATCATTTCTGACAATGAACTAGTGTATTCAATTGCTAGAAATATACAAAAGTCACAAGCCAAGTATGTCCTTCATACACACAAGAAAGTTAATTATATATTAACAATTAGAAATGATTGACTGCAAGTTACCTAAAAAATTTCCTGTAATATTGAAATACCCTGCTAGGTTTGGATATCGTAGGAGAACGTCCTTTTCGATAGTTGCTATGTCTGGATTTTCACTGTACAGGGTGCATTCAGTGTTATCATCTAGAATTTAAAAAGTCATTAAGAAAATTATAAGCAACAACCAAGTGTTGACGTGTTGACTTATATCTAAATTAAAATTAAATTAAGCAATGTTATCTTCCCTACTTTCAGTGTTGCAAAACCTCATGCAATATTTAGAAACTGAAACTAAGATAAGAGTTTAGTTACAACATACTTAATGAGCCGCAAATTAGCTTATATAAGTTAATTTCCTATTGTTATTATTGAATATTATTCGCACAAACTCTTGACATTGAAAGTATTGGATAAAAATAGATATTAAGTACTAGGAGAAATTGCCTTGTAATATTTAAATCCTAAACCTCTCCTAATCAACTTAAAATAATCCGCTTAATCTGAACGCATGTTTTGTCTCTCGCACACGAGAATTATTTACTTTTGCCTGATCTTTCAACAAATATTTCAAGACGTATTGCACCCTCCATCTGTATATCACGTATCGCGATAGTAGGAGACAGGACAAAAAGCAAGCCAAAAAGGTCAACTGCTTTGGAATGGAGGATAGCTACGGAAATATCGATGTCAAATAGAACAGGAGACTACCATACGGGCAATCCTAATGGATGAATTGATAGTAAGGTTAACATTCCAAGGTTTCTATTGCTTGGGATAAGCCGACGACCTTGCGATTATTGCAAAAGGCAGATTCGGGACAGTCATGTAGCTCACATAACTAGCTGTAGACATTATCGACAGGTGGTGTAAGGAGGAGAGATTGACAGTGAACCTTCATAAAACTACCATAGTAAAATTAACCAAAAATAAAAGAACACTGGAAGAACTCAGTGGAGTAGAGATGCCATTTCTACAAGCTAACCTGGAATCAACACCAAAAAACTACACAAAAAAACATATAGCCGCAGGATATGCGGAAAAAACTGAGGGATGAAACCAAAAATGACCACATGTCTTTATGCCAGTCATTAGTCCCATGAGAGCATATGGATCGGTGATTTAGTGGCCAAAGCCACATCAGGCTAGAGTGGTACGTGCTTAGAGTATAAGATTCTTCCTTCAATCTAAGGGTACGTCGGCTCAGTTCTATTCAAAGGCAAGCCTGCCTAAGTGCCACTGGTGCAATGAGGCGAGGACCACTCCGACAGCCGCATAAGACGTATACGGAGTCAAGCCAAAGACAAAAATCTCACTGACCTTAGAAAAATATGCGCTGATATTCCAGGCGGAAGGTGTCGCCTGAGAAGAACAACCGTAGAGAAGCGACAACATAAATCCCGCCCAAAAATTTGGAGTGGGGGTAAACCGGCCAACTGTCATCTCCACGTGCTTGCCGGTTTAGTTTAGTCCGAGATTTGTATAGTTTAGTCGCCGACGACAAAAGTTTTGCTTGATCGCCAATTTCCTTTCATTTGTTTGTGTGTTAATTGTTATTGATAAATATTTTTGTGAACTGTGTTTAGCTTCAAAGTGCATTTCGTGGGTGTCATTCCAAGGAAGGGGAGGGAATAAGCATGTTATATTTTCCAAAGGATCCGGAAGAGTAAGTATTTTTTTACATTTATTATAAAATCTTAGGTTTTTATTATATATTATGCTTATGGTGTAAAATTTATAATTCGTATTATTAGGTTCATCGAGGGTGTTGTTGAGGGTATTTCCTAGGTTATTTCCCTATACAGTGTGGCCCAAATTGGGTACACATGTATGGGCATCTTGGAAACTATTAGTTATAGAAAAACGGTTAAATGGGGAAAGTTGTAGAGCATTCAATTAACAAATTAATCCCGCGTTGAAAACGATTACATCTTTTTCGTTTTTGAAATATTTTGAAAAAATCAAATAGTTTAATTTTCGAATTTTCATATTTTAAAACCCAGTGTAAACTTTATAACGTAGGTACTCCTTTTTAACGAAAAAAATTATATAACCCAAATATTGGTCGGTCAGTTATGGCATCTATAAATATTTATTATCGGTTGGCAGTTTCTAAGAAACATGTTTGTTGTTTGCCATTTGCTGCCCTAATTTTTTCATTAAAAAATCCCGATAAATTTATAAAAGCATTTGATGGGTTTCAATTTCAATTAATTTTTTTTAATTCAACTTTGGAATTTCTCAGCAGCGTCGAATAAAAAATATTGAAAACCGAGACATCAAAAATACTATTCGTAATACACTTCTAAATATTTCTAATACACTTTAAATGAAATACATGTTTTATCGGTGTATAGCATTTCTTTTGCCTTCAATAAATTTTTCTCAGTGTATTAAACCGGTCGTCTGTCGCATAAGGCAAATTGAACTTGGCTCTGCAACTTCCAAGGTGCCGACGGCTTTTGTCACTTCTCTACGGTTGTCATTCCCGGGATACGCCGACCGACGATCTTACGATGATTGCAAAAGGCAGATTGGCAGGGACAGTCATCGAGTTCACACAACTAGTTCTAAACGTTATCGACATGTGATGTAAGGAGGAGGGACTGACAGGGAACTCCCATAAAGCCACTATAGTAAAATTCTCCACACACTGGAAGAATTCGAGGAACCAGTATTTAATGGGGTATAGATGCCATCTGCACAAGAGGCAAAATACTTAGGAGTCATCTTTGACCATAAGCTAAATGGAATCAACACCTACAAAACACTGCACAAAAAAAGCAGATAGCCTTCGATCTGTGCAGAGAGATATTCGGAAAAAACTGTGGGTACCAACTAAAAATGACCACATGGCTTCATGTCAGTCATTAGCTCATATGGGTCGGTGATTTGGTGGCCAAGGACACATTAATAAGAGTCAAAAATTCTATATTACAAAAAAGCTTAGCAAATGGCGACATAATACGAAAATAAAAATATAGAATATAAAATCACAATAGAAATAGAGAACACTAAAGGACAGTTTCAAATTGTTAAAATACAAGACAATAAAGTAGTTAAAAAGATAAACAAGATAAAATCCAGAGTTCAATAGGCACTGCAAGTATAAACCCTACAGCGAACGGTACATTTAGAAAGTACACATAGAATAATTCACTCCTATGACATAAATTCAGCAACAGTATACGGTTTCAACTGTTAACACTCTTCCTAAAAGTTGAGGCCTATTTTTCTTTACTTCCCGTGGAAGGCGATTATAATACCTAATAGATGAGTGGAGAGGGCTTCGGTTAAAGAGTTTTAATTTATGTAAGTGTTGGGGAAACACCCCAACACGTGTAGAAACTATCGTTTTTCACCGTATAGTTTGGTGATAACACCCTGTATGTATGCAGCATGAATAAACCGTCATTAGACAAAATAGATTTATATCACCCCGGGTAAAACCCAATTTGTGCATTTAAATTAGCATATGCCAGTTCTTCAAAACCCCTTAGTCCAAACCTGGATGGACGATCCCTTAGTTCGAACCTGTACACCAGTACTGTCAATACATAGACAAGGGAAGTCTGAGTGTCAGTATAATAGATTACAATATAGCAACTTTTCACTCGTAAAGGAAATCGTTCTTAATCGTTTTCAATTCAATATATTTTTGTCTCAGTCAGCATTGTGAACAATAGTCTGTCAAACAAAGAAAGAAAACAGTTTCTACCCTTTTAATCTCAAATGAATTCGGTAGATGCCACCGCCCACCTTTTGTTATGTGGTTTTGCCGCAAGGCGGCCAGCTAGAAGCTCGAAAAAATTAATTAGTCAGTGCTCTGCTAACACTCCACGTTGCTAGATCGGTCTCGTCACCGCGCTCTAGCAAGAGCATCCTCTGGCCAAAGGTCAAATTCCTTTTTGGGCCAATTTATCTTCTTGTATGCACAAATATTAGAGAATATTTAGTGCATCTCAGTTATCTTTGTTCAAATGGACAAATACCTCCATTGGTCTGTTAACCCAATTTTTCACGACAAGAAACGACGTAGCGTCTCTTTCCCCCTTTAGTTGAAGAGAATCCATAAAATGGCGGCATCGAATTGAGAGCTCAACTAGTGCCTGTACTGTGCAAGTTAATTCAAGGATTCAAAGTGGAATCCCTAGCTGATTAGAGTGAAGTAAAACATTGGAGATTAAGGTATTCTGTACGAAAGAACGGTGCTAGATTGAAAGCATAAAAGTTCATTTCATTTAAAGTCAAAAAGGACAAACATATTTCAGTTTGAAATTGCATAATCAAGACTGTTTTAGTCTTTAGTTAGAAATAAGTAACCTGTTTGTAATATTAGTTGTATGAATGATTGAATGCATGTAAGTAGGTTAAGAACTATTCAAAAAATTGTACTTATATGTTTACATTAATTGCAAATGAATAATTAATTGCATTATTAAAGTACATTAACATACCTATCGAGTTTCAATTCACATAATCGATGTTCAAAACCCCATCACCCTATTCTAATACAGTCCACTACTTTAAGTGCTAGTAGCAATTATACTATTAATTGCTACCTTCACCTTTGTGGTCAAAATAAGTTAAGTAAATTAATTTGTTTGTACCAACCAGTAAGGGTATATTATAGTCAAGAGGTCTGGTGTTATGCTCATGATCAGGTAAGTATTTTAGGAAAAGGCGCTTGTTATTATGCAGGAAAGTCACACACTCATATATATGCAAACCAGCCATGGTGAGAAGATTGTGGGTTAAAAAAAACTCCCCTGTATGAATCGAGCCTGCTCATACCAATGATAATAATTCTCAATGCCCGTTTTTGCACAAGAAAGACTCTTGATGCAGTCGCACTGTTTTCCCAGAAAAGAACTCCATACTTCATGATGGAATTGAAGTTTGCATAGTATGTTATTAGCAAGGTCTTCAAGTCGACATACTGCTTTAGTGTCCTGAGCTTAAATCAGCAGCTATTAAGCTGGTTCTAGACATAATCAACCTCCCTTTCCCAAGTAAGGTGACAATCCACATAAATGCCCAGAAACTTAACTACCAATGTAATTGGTACAACCTGTGAGAGCACATTATCCGAACAGGCAAGTGGTGACTGATTCGCTCTGAATAATACAAAACTCGATTTGTTACCAAGTATGATTCTATCTACCTCAGTGGAGAGCCTCTACCTCCATAGCGTTCAAGTATGTCAAGCCTAGTTCTCTGAGCTTCGACTGTCGCCAGCTACACTCTCTCTGGCCAATAGGAGGCAAGTGACGTCAGAACCACTAACCCCCTCCACAGCATCGCCAGTTTGCTGTCGCTGTAGTTGGTTTGAATCAACTGCACTTAATTTTCTTTGGGGATATTGTGTAAAATGACAGATGGTTTACATCATCGTGACATGACAGCTGTCGCTCGACACTGAAACGGCAAGGAGTGGGGATTGTCGCGGGCGACAGCTCTGAGAACTAGGCTTCATGGTCCAAAGTCCAAGCTGACAAGGGCCTTTGAAAGATTTAAAAAGGCACCCATGGTTACATTTTTACTCTCAAGGTGGCCTACAATTCCACTCATAAAGTCGAACACTGCATTGTTTATAGACTTACCTGCCAAGAAACCATGCTGCCTCTCACTAATTAAATTAAAATTGCGAAAAGAACCCAACAAACAAAGACACATAGCCTTTTCAAATATTTTTGAGAAGGAAGAAAGAAGGCTAATAGGTCTATTATAAGCCTCCGGCATAGTCGGATCTCCCATTTTGTATAAGGGCTTGACCACGGCCCACCTAACGAGTTGTAGGGAAAACACCCTGCTTGAAAGAATTATTTATCACGTGGCTGGCAGATAGGCATTGCAAACTGTTCAGTGCAACCCTTAACAAGATTGACAGATCTCATCATACCCTGAGCTTCTTTTGTTCCTTAGCTTCTCTATTATTCCCAGCACCTCAAGAACGATTACTGGTGCAAGCAACATAGAATTTGGATTATACAATATGTTACATTCATACATCAGGCTGGAGTGCTACGTCAACTCAATTCCAATTAAAGGCACTGGTGCAATGAGGTGACGGCTACTCCAACAATCGCATTAAAGGACAAAGGTCACACTTAACCTGCCACTATGTCACATATATTTTCAAGGTGAAGCTAGATCAGTCACGTGCCGACTGTACAGAGGGCAAACATCCATAAGCAGAATGCACGGGAAAGACTACAGCAAGCTATATGTATAAAGAGTTGGTAAGCGATCTTATTATCGGAATGGCCAGTGATGACAAATTACCAGTAATTTATTTTTTGGTAAGAACATTGGGTAATATTGGTATATTCAATATTGATCTTATTCTTATGAGAATATAGATTTTGCTTTTCTTAAAGCTTTATTTTAGGAAATATTATTGAAGTTATAAACATTCTTAATAAGAAAACACTTCTACACTTGATCAGTCAAGAAAAAAATTAAAACGAACTTATATATTCACAAAGGAGGTAAGTACCGCAACGCCTATTTTGACAACCACCAAAAAAAAAAAGAATCAGTACTTAGCACTATATTTTTTCTGGCTGGTAGATACACATATGCAAAACATGTACAGAAAAAATTTAGAGTGTATGTATGCATATGGCAGTAACATATTATTAAAACTATATCTATACAGCGTGTTTCAAATTTCATTACAAATATTTTATGGGCGTTTTACCTATAAATATGTGTCCTATAATGCACCTTCTCCAAACTACAGCCATAGTAAGTTGCGCGAAAAAGTCGATTATTTTAAGTGTGACCATTAAGCATCAAATGTCCTGAAAATTTACACGTTTAAGCGTTCTATTAATTTTTTGTTTCAAAATGGCGTTAACCTACTTTCGAGGGGGGATTGATGGAGTTTACACTTACCAAATTGATTACATATTTTTATGGAACATTAAAAAATACCAATCTCACCACCAAAAAAATGCGAAAGATCAAAGTTTTAGATTGTTGCATGCCTGATGGTGGTGTTTAATTATCAAATTTCTCTTTGCAAACACAAAATTTCGGCCATCAAAAGTGTAGATCCCTTTAATCACCCCCTTCGCCCCAAACATTAGGTTCAAGCCATTTTTTGAGACAAAAATTAATGAAGCGCTTAAAAGAATATGGGTTTGTACATTTATAGGAGATTTTATCTATTATTGTAGTCAAAGTTATCGATTTTTTTCGCACAACTTATGATGGCTCTGGACGCATTTTAGTATGTGTTTCTGCTTAATTTGATCTGAAAAATAAGTCCTTAAAATTTGAAACATCCTGTATACTTACCTATATTTGTTACATTGTACTCCACAGAAACATGATCATACATGTAAACGGTCACATTTTGTGGGTTGAAGGATATATTCATGAAACTCTTAACGATTACCGCATGGCAAATTAATAGAAATGTAAATATAACGATAAGGGACTGGAGGAATCCGGATACTGGACACATCTGAAATAAAAAAAAATACATTATACCTACTATCTTTTACAGCCAAGAATCAATAAATAAGAGTGAGGACTACTGGCCTATAACCCTCATGAAAAATAACGAGGAAAATAATGTAAAGAAAAGAAGAAAAAAATGCTCAGTAATATTTAACTATATATTTTTATTACAAAATTGACTAGTATATAGATTATACTTGATATCGTTCCTTATCACAAAATAGAAAATTAAACTATTTTCAAGCATATAAAATAAAATTAATGAGCCCCATTGATAAGCAACGCATTGGCAATAACTTTTTAGTTGTTTCTAAATGTAGATAGAAATTCGCATCAATATTTTCGCTCCTAGGCTTCAAACTATTCTTGGATGCGAAATTATTTGATATATACAATATTGTAAATCAAAAAACTTTCTTTTCCTGTATGTATTTATTTTAAACCATGTTTTTATTGTAAATAATGTTGCAAGATCAAATTGCGTGTAAGTAAAAGCAAAGACAATTCGTAGTATAATTGTCTTTGGTAAAAGCATTTATTATGACTTAAATCTGATTCAATCAGAACAATTTGGGAAAACCTATAAATTTTCTAAAGCTGCCGCGCGTGTTAAATGTGGTGACGTTAAATAATAAATGACAAGACATATTTATACTGATTCTTTGAACAAAAAAAATATTTATTCAGCAGTACCTTTTGCAATGCAGATGTTATTCCTCAAACTAACAAAACGTCTAGTCACAGTCAACTCAACACATAATTTCGATTTCAATTTGACTAACAAACGAGCGCGTGAAGTACCGTCTGCCGCGTACGCTAAAGCACTTTTACTGACTAAAAACGGTACGTGAATCGTGAATAAATCGCACATAACATGTATTTCGAAATCACCAAGAAACGCGTTTGCCAAGGTACCGTCACTTTCGCGGTACTACTTTTCTGGGAGATAACATAACATACTTTATACTACACAACCTTGGCAATCTCAACTACAATGATTTTACTTATATATCGAAATGACGTGCATTTAACATGCGAATTAATAATCCTAATTAAAATGCTTGCCGTGTGAATGGTACACTTTTTCTAATTGCAGTCCGTTTCCATTTGACAATATTTATAGATGCAAGATTTACATTGCGAGATATTTTTAATTTTTGTTCCCAATTTAATTATTGATTAAAAATTGTCCAAAAAATAATCGCCCTTCCAAATGTAGACACAATCGCATTATATCTAATTCAAAAATCAGCCTATTCAATAAAAAGAAATGATTCTTACCCGCATACTTATGCAACGTCTTATAAAGAAGCTTAATAGGTAGACTAAACGTAAGTAGGTACCGACTATCGACTTGTTTTACTCAAGATTATCTGAAATAAACCTCAAACCGCATTTTATACTGTTATTGCATTTTGGAATCAGCATAAATATTTTTGTTTTTCACTCCGTTCGTTGACTTATCTACCTACAACCAGTCATATTGATTAAACCTAAATCAATAAAAAATGTGCTTTAGGTGGTCAATATACAAGAAACTATCAATTATTTATGTTAGATGAGGCTATACAACATTGATGATAACGAAGTACACACCAATAATACCGAAAATACCAGGATAAATGAAGGTCCTAAAGTAAGACGGCAGATTATACAATGAGTTATGATCAGAATTTTCTACCATAATAATAATAATAATAATAATAATACCTACAAGTGTATGCAAGTAATTCTCCATAGCACAAGTTGCAGTGTCATCAAAATAATTTTGAAAAAAAGAAATATGCAAAATAATTTGTACAGATCTAGCTAATAACTGAAATAAACTAATCGAGTTAGACAAAGTTATTAATTCAGTTATTCAAAGTTATTATACATTGACATTAAGACCTGGATACTAATGTCCCTTTTTAAAAGTGAAAATAGCAAAATAAGCACGACTAAGTTTTTACATACAATAAGGTTTATGGTGAGAGATTAACCCCAGAAATTGTATGCTTTGTATGGACCATCCGTCACAGTCTGTTGCTAGACCAGGTTACAAATAGCTGTATTTAGTGTTGATTTTATTAAGAATCAATGGGTTTGTAACACATCCAGAAGCCACCTCACCAGTGACACCCTCAGTGACTCTTATGGTGTGGTATGGTATATGGTATGGCAGAGAGATCGGTCGGCAAAATTTGCCCTTCAACACGTCGACCAACATGCGAAATCTATTTTACACGAAAATTCCTATCTCTCTCGAGAAACTCAGGTTGAGCTTTTGTAGATCTCCAGGTGCCACAAGGGCATTTCCGAAATGCCTCAACCTTTGGCGAGTCAGTGCCTGACATTCGCAGAGTAGGTGCTCTGACGTTTCTGCCATACTTTCACAGAATTTACATTGTTCGTCAGTGGTTTTCCCCATTTTCTTGAGGTGGTACCTCGAGGGACCATGTCCAGTGAGAAGGTCTACGACCAGTTTTATCTAATTTTCTTTGTAGCTTGAGAAGCTTTTTTGTGCAGTTAGGTGAGTGAGAGATGAGTCTTTGGGCCTGTCTCTAGCCCAATGTGTCTCCTTCTACCTTTTTCCCAATTTCTGAATTCATTCATTACTAATGAATGAACTCAGAAATCATTACGTGCCCTCTAGTGATGCCACAGAATGGTTCAGGCCCGCAAAACGCAGCAAGTGCACCATTCAGTGCGCGCTGGTCAGCGGCTTCGTTGTTTTTCACACTCTCGTGCCCTGGTACCCTAGTCTGTTTCAATCCCACACTAGCCGGGAGTTGATTCTACTAGATGCAAGCGCTTTTAAGGCTCCTTGACTATCTGATAGGATATATATCTTTCCACCTTTTAGGCCTTTTTTGACACATTCAGAGTTGGCAATATTGATAGCATTTAGTTCTGCTTGAAAGATTGTTGGAGTGTTTCCTAAAGGTGCAGAGATGATTCGACATCTAGGTCCGTAAACTCCGGATCCCACTCCTTCTTTCTTCTTTGATCCATCTGTGTACCCGACTAGTGTTCCCCTCTCTAGTTGTTTTAGTCTTTCCTCAATTACCACTTCAAAGGAGCGATCAGAATGAAGTTTTGTTACCATTGTATCGGTTGGCTTGGTTATCGCCTCTATCTGGATGTCCTTCAGAATTTTAAGGTGACCAGTCAAGTTTCCTGACTTCAGTTTTTGTGTCTGAGTGACTCTATACGCACTGGTCCAGGCCTCCTTTTCTATGCATAGGTGCAACGGAGGGAGGTCAAGTAGGGTTTCCAGAGCTGATGTGGAGCTCGTTCTCATAGCCCCTGTTATACACAAACAGGCGAGCCTTTGTACTCTTGTTAGCTTTCGCTGTGTTGTTATTTCCTTTGTTTTTACCCGCCACACCAAGCAGGCGTAGGTTATAATAGGCTTTACAACAGTGTTATAGGACCATCAGATAATGGAGGGTTTTAGTCTTCATGTTGTACCAAAGAGTCGTCGACAGTTCCAAAGCGCTGCCGTTGCTTTTTTAATGTTTCTCTCCAGGTGTTGGTTCCAAGTTAGTTTCCGGTCAAGAACGATGCTCCTAAAGTTATTCCGAAGTAGACGCTGATAGAGCTATCGATGTATCATCAGCAAAGTCTAATCTATTGATAGCTCGTTGGTTAATGATATCGAATATACCAAGGTTTCTAGAGACATCTACCTCTATCATGCAGTTCGTAAAATTAGGTATTTTGTTACAAACTATTTCAAATTTACATTGGGGCGAAAACAACACACTTTACGAACGAACGTATAATATAAACAGCTTTCTCTAAGATACTGGCAATATGTAAAAGTGAAATATATAGGGTGTCAGGTCAGTATAGGTATGGCATACTCACGGGAGCGTACAGGAGACATCAAAATAACTGCAGAGTCTCAAAGGGGTACCCAGCGATTTGCTTTTTTCGCTCTAATTTAGAACCGACTCGTATAGTTTAATATTTTATTTATGGCTTTGGGCCTATGCCCTTTTCATCTTATTTTAACCGACTGCGACTGTTCTAGGACCTTAATACCTTGTCTATCCAGCTTGTGGTATATGCTTCTGTGCATAACATAAATAACTCTTTTCCATCTATTGGTTATTTGGATCAACCGGCACAACCTTAACTTGGTTCTGGTAGGATTCCGCCTAACAATCTCGGTATCGGTGAAGATGTCTTCCGCCCATGCCAAGTTCTGAGCCTTTTTTTAATTTTGAAAGGTATCTATAACATCCAGAGATACACATGAATGCATAAGGCCAGAAAGACTCATCGTGCATCGTCAGGAAAGTCAGAAACGGACTCGTTCGCTGGGCCAAAAGTTTGTCAGCTGTTATTTTACATACCTGAAAACTGATTTTTTTAAATACTTTTATCATTCCCTTCTAATTTATGGGCAAGAACTCGGTAACTGTGTGGGGGCAAGAAGAATTTATTCTAATCAAATTTAGTGAAATAAAAAAAATCTTGAAGTAGCTAATCCTTTGCTAATCCATTTTAAGAAGTTCTTTGCCTCATCGTGGTGAAGAGCTTTCGAAAATCCTCAGTTAGAGCAGGAAATTCTGGACGAAATTGCTGAGAATAGTGTTTGAAACCTGTCAGTCCAAGATCATACGACACTGTGGAGTTGTTCATGAGACCCTTCGAGAACGCATGCTATATCCTTCGTTATTATTTCTAAAGGATACATGCCAAGTCTCCCGTTGAGCATCATGCAAGAGTCAATTACGCAAATCGGTTTTTGCAACGATTTAGGCAAAATCGACATTTACGAGTATTTTTTTGTACACGGACGAGGCCGGTCTCACCCGAGACGGAGTAATAACTAGCATAATTTGCATATCTGATGACATGAAGAAAATCCCCATGCAACAGTACAGACAAAGCACCAATAAAGGTTCATGGTTAACATGAAGGCGGGTATTATTGGACCATTATTTTTTTTAAACAGATTAAATGGTGGCAATTCTAGCAACAAAACTTAAATGGTTTATTAAGAAATGTGCCCTTAGTAATTAGTGATTAGATGCAGTTTATGCACCATTTTAGCAGTTTAGTTCGTCAGCACTTATCAAATATTGGTTATTGAGGTAAGTAAGCCTATTTTATGGCCACCGAAATGGGAAATTTAAAGAGGCTTGTATTTCGATACCAGTTCACAACAGGGAAGACCTGATAGAAAGGATGAAGTTCGAGAGAAACCTGTGGCAAGTACAGCTAGAAAACATCCGTCGGATAAGGAAATGTGCTCAAGTAAACAAGAACAAGCAAATCATTCACATTTTTAATATTCTTGCGTTTAGGTGATTTCCGAAATGTCAAAAAGGTTTAGTTCTAAGTGCTTTTTATAAGTTAACTGTGCCCTGCTTCTCTTAAGCTACGATCAACTCTTCCAGTGATTGGTTTATGCGATACAACTCGATCTGGAAAGGTATCAAAATAAATTCTTCTTGCCCCCACACAATTAACGAGTGCACGTCCATATATCGTCAGCATAGATGAAAGAGGCTGGTATGTCATTGCAGTATTCTGATTTATTACTCAACCTGTTAGGCATACAAAAACCTAATTATTCAAAACAAATATAGAGTACGTTTTTCAAAAAGGAATTACCAACTTGTTTAAACATTCAGTTTTCAGCTCTATAACAACGTTAGTCCAACGAGTGTAGTCACAACTTTGTTTCTGACTTCCCTGGCAATGTAAAAAATCTATTCTAGTATGGTTTTATGAGTCTTTGCGGCCTACATAAAAGATTAAAAAAATTTCATTAAATTATAAAAATCGGTTAAATAGTTTGGGTTAGTTAGTCGCTAGGTACCCCTTTGGAGCTCCATATCTCCGCTAAGGGGCACTTTACGATTTTTTTCTATGACAAATTAGGTTATTTTGACCTCCCCTATACGCTTCCGAGAGGATGCCATATATTTGCTGGACACACCACAACACTAAATTCAAATTCTGAGGCCTAGTCGAATTTTAAAATATACTTAGCCCCCCAATTATCAATCTCAAATTACATGAGTGAACAGAGTGGTATTTACTCACAAACTGAAAGACAATGCATTAAATTACATATAGATGTGTCTCACAAATAGCAACAGCAAGCATCTTCAGAAATTCCTCAGAAGTTTTGAAGCATGTTTTTTGGCAAAATGATTACAAAGGCAACATATGTTAGGCATTAAAGCATATGAGTTAAAATTGATTTTACTGTTAAAATTTGCATTACTACTCAGCTAAAGTCACTTAGTCACTATCTAACGAGGTAAAAATTATTCATTCTGAAATACATGGTGCAATTGTTTATACATTATAAAGACAATGATGGTGCTTTGAGTAATATACCTACGTGCCTCCTGTAACATATTTCTTCTCGACAGAGTTCAATGGAATTATTAAGTGAAACTGCCTATGAGAGGAGTAATTTGAGCCACAACGAATCATTCTAGTGCTGATGAACTAAATTATTGTGCAACAATAATTGCTTTATAATTAAGTGGATCACTTTTATAACTCCGCTCATATTACACAAACACTATAATAAATCGACGAGCTGCGTTTAGTATGTTTAGAAAATTAATATGCACTAATTAACATATTCATGCTTAGCGCTTTAGATTCATTAAAAAGTCACCAGTCAGAGATATTCAATCAATAAAAATAACTTACCATAGGAAGTCAATATTATGTAACCATGTCGGTCTTACACCAAATAATCAAGTCGCGGCACCTAAAATTAAACTTAAACGTGAAAGCACCTTCTACCCAACAGCGCGAAAGTCAAGTTAATTTCATATTAGCAACTCAAGGACCAGCTTTTGGCCGGTTATTTTGGTTAGATGTGCTCGCCGGCATAAATAGTGGTCAGTTGACTTATGGCAAAAAATGGGAGGGGTCCTAGGCTTAAAATTTTCACGAATTCTAAAGAGGAAATTATCCTATTGCCAAACGTAACCAGCAGTTAAAAAACTTGACCTCAAAGCCCAGCGCAGCGTTAACGATTGCTTCAGCAAATAAGCGATGGAAATTCTCGTCTAGGCAGAGTTAACAAGCAAATGGAAAACTAGGCTTAACTGAAACATTTCGATAAAACACGCTCCAAACAACGATCAATACATGTTTTAAATGTTTAATTAATATGCAATATTACTTAAACCAAATCAGTAGAACTTTGCAGTCTATACACATTGTTTGTTAAAATTCATATTGCCCGAAGGGTAATTTCCATAAAAACAATTGTCCTTATGGAAATTATAATATGGGGAAACGTAAAAGCACGAATTAGTGGAAATTAAATAAATCACAATGGAATATGTGTAGTCTACTTAGAATTACCTATTTCCTAAAGAGCTGGAAATTAAATTGAGTTTTAAAGCAATTGCAAAATTAGAATCAATTAGCCGATATAGTGAGGCAAGGGGGTTTTCAACCGTCCAAAAAAATGAATGAAAGGATTCGTTGTGGCCTTTAACCCAAAGCTTCATTATACTTTATAATCCTTACTAAACGGTATAAAACTCTTGTACTTACTTCTCTCCACGATCCACGGTTCAAACTAAATATTGTATATGAATGCCAAAACTTCTATTAGCGAAAGAAATTTGATCTACGACACTAATCAAATAAATGGATTAAATGTGCTCTAGCATGCAAACCCCCGTCCGTTTGCCACTTATATTATTTACAATTTCATTAATGTTCCATTAGTTCCTTAAGCAAATTGACCCATTAAGATTATAATGGAAGATCGCAATAAAATAGAGGCTAAATGGTATATAAGCCTTCTTATTAATCATTAGGTATATCTTCTAACTTATATATGACAAGTAACAAATGAAATGATGTCGAAACTTCAGGTAAAGGTGTTTCTTTTAAGTTGGAAATATATGGAAAACTTTTTATTCACTTATTAGTCTTTATAAAAAGTTTTGCATGACAAAAACTAGGATACTTAAAAGGTGTCAAATTTAAAGCATCATGTACAGGAAGCGCAAAAAAAATTTAAATGTGACATAATATTAAAATATTTTGAAATCAACATTTTAAAAACATGGACAGAAAAGCTAGGTGCATTTTTACCCCTAAATTTCTCGGTAACTAGACCTAACATGGAATGCTCAAAAGTAAATATTTCTCGAAATATTTGCAGTAACCATGGAGATACTAGCATGAAATTACTATTATGGGGAGCCTGTATTTTTTTTTATTTTATTTATCCACGGATAAACCACTTTACATATCTCACTATACAATCAAATAATAATAGACAATGCAAAATTAGTTAAAATACTTATATAAAATCAACTTATCTAAAACAGCCTTCTAGAGATGGTACATTTAAAATTTTCAATTGGTTTACCAAAAATACCAAGACGGTCCTGGGAAAAATTTAATGTTCTAACAATTCTAGCCAGAGCACTCTGACCATAGTTGGTCATGTGAAATGACACTTTAAAAGTTTCAGGCGGTACATTTAAATTGATCAACCTCAACAGATCAAGACAATCAATTACAGATTTCACAATTTTGTACAAGAAACACAAATCTGCACAAGTCCTCCTGTCTTCCAGACAAAGCAACCCCAGTTGAGATCTCAAAAACTCATATGGAGTTTCTGAAGCCCCATTCTATACCCAACAATTTGCAAAAATTTATTTTGCACTCGCTCTAACATATCAATATGTGTACGTTAAGAGGGAGACCACACAACAGAACTATACCCCAGGATGGATCTAAACAGAGAGCAGTACAATAGTCTAAAAGTGGGTATGGAGAATTCACATGATTGCCTACCAACAAACCCCAAGATCTTTAAGGTGCGTGATGTAATTGCTTCAAGATGAGAGTTAAAGGTAAGTTTGTGGTCGAGGAGAATTCCAAGATTTTTTATTTCTGAAGCCACCTCCAGATTATTGTTGTCAATTCGATACTGAAAAACTATGGGGTTTTGTTTCCTGCCGAAGGATATTTGTTGAGATTTTTTAACATTTAGGTCCATTTTATTAGGTTTACACCAATCAGAGAAGAAGGAGATGTTTTCCTGAAGAAGAAGAGCATCTCTAAGTGAATTTACTGGTCGAAAAAATTTAATGTCATCAGCAAACATTAAAAATTTGCTCTGGTTGGGCATAAAGAAGCCAATGTCAATTAGGAAAAGACTAAAAAAGATAGGGTCACAGTGCGATCCCTGGGGAACATCGGATGGGACATGTATCTCTTTGGACACAGAACTGCCAATCTTTACCATCTGAGACCTGCCAGTCACAAAGCTCTTGAACCATGATAGAAGCGGATCTCTAATTCATATCGCCTTAAGTTTCAGAAGGAATAGATGATGGTTGGCCCTGTCAAATGCTTTAGAAAAGTCAGTCTAGACAGAGTCAACCTGCCATCCCCCTTCCATTTGATTCAAAATGAAATTCTCATACAGCACCAAGTTGGTCTCAGTGGACCTTCCCCTAAAGAACCCAAACTGGTCTAAGTTAATTACCTGTTTCATATCCCATGACAATCTCTCACAGACAAGCCTGTCCAAGAGCTTAGGTATTTCAGACTGATTGCACACTGTTCGGTAGTTTTCCACCTCACTTTTTGGTCCGTTTTTGTATATAGGTTTAGGATAGCTAAATTTCCAAAAATCAGCAAATTGACCTGCACTAAGTGACAAATTAAAAAGCATTTGAACGGGTATAGAGATTGTGAAAATACACTTTTTCAAGAAAAATGATGGTATACAATCTGGGCCGGTGGATAGTTTGGAGAATAGCCGGGTTATGGCAGGATGATAAGATTTCTGTGCTCGACCAGTCTGTAGGAACTGCTCTGGTGTGAAAACCGCGACTGAACTCAGAGCTGTTTTGCTTCAAAATCGGGCAAGCATCTTATGGTGCCCTGAATGTAAGATAACCAATCTAAACCAGCTTAAGATTAGCAAGTCTGATTTAAGCTCTAAACCACATAATCAGACAAATTCCGCATCATCTCTCCCCAATGAGGCACTTCATGTCGAAATTCAATACCTCAAAAAACTGCTAAAGGAAGTTGAGGACAAAAGCGATATCCTCAAAAATAATAACGTGCTTTTGTCTAAAATGGTGGCTTCCCTAGAGAAAGACATACAAAAGCAAGTCAACCATGATGCCAACCCAAAGTACACTCCCGATGCAAACCCAAACTTTGAGGAGCTCCTGAGGGAACACTCCTGCCGAGAAAATAGGAAGAACTTTATCCTCTTCAATTGTGATGAAAATGTTCAAGATATCAGGGGTGTAGCCATGGACGTTGTAAGGCAATGCTCTCCTGATCTTAGTATTCCCATGGATCAACTGGATGTCTACCGCCTGGGTAGGGTAACCGAGGGCTAATGCAGAGCAATTAGGGTTGTGTGTGGAACAATTCATGCAGCCTCGACCATTATACGCAACGCTAAAAGACTTAAATCTAACCAAAATTTTACCCACCTGTCAGTCAGCGACGACAAGACCCCTCGGCAACTTCAAGCCCACCGGGATGCCAGGAGGATTCTGAGAGAGAGATTTAGACTATCAGGTATCTGACATAGGCTTATACTCCAAATTCACAGTGTTAAAGGACTTTATGGCATATTTCGATTTAACCCAGTTTAATAACATTTCTAACTCTCACAACCGTCTCCTTGACCTTGTTCTTGCCAACTTCCCCTGCTCTGTTAGAAGAGAAGTGATGCCTCTTGTACCTGAGGACGCCCATCATCCCACTCTTGCCATCGCTGTCGAATGTTCTTCTCTCGGTCGCGATGGCAAGAATTTTCCTACGAACCCTCATAACAGAAACTACAATTTTCGCAAAGCCAATTTTCCATTATTATATCACCTTATATCTGAGACCGATTGGGAATTTCTCGCTGCCTTTTCCGACGTTGATGGGGCTGTCTCGGCAATGTACGGGAAGATCTACGACCTCTTTGATCGGTCAGTTCCGCTGTTTCGCTCTCAAAAACGTAAATACTCCTACCCTTGCTGGTATACTGGGGATATTATTAAACAACTGAAGGCAAAGTCTCGCCTGCACGAGAAGTGGAAAGTTTCTAAATCCCAAACTGATTATAATGCCTTTAAAATAATGCGTGCAAATATCAAAATTAAGATCGACTTAGCATACAAAGAGTTCATTGCACAAACAGAGGACTCGATTGTGAATGATCCAAAAAAATTCTGGAAATTTATTCGACAGAAGCAAAATAGTTCTCGTATCCCCGGTGAAATGTTTTTCGGCGATGCTGCCTTCGACTCTCCCAACGGCATTGTGAACGCTTTTGCTGACTACTTCAAAAGTGTCTATGTTGATTCCTCTCATACCAATGATCATGAGTCTACTGAGAGTGATAATGACAACTCACAAAACATAAATATTCTTGCCCTTGACAATACAGACATCTTATCTGCTTTAAAAGGTCTTAAAAATAAGGAAACTGCAGGGCCGGATGGCATTCCGTCATTTCTTCTGCGGGACTGCGCATCAGTGCTGGTGAAACCTATGCTCTTTATATTCAATCTTTCCATTTCCAGGGGTGTCTTTCCCGACCTATGGAAGTGCGGTAAAATCTGCCCTATCTACAGGAGTGGTAATAAGAGCCATATTGACAACTATCGGCCAATATCCATTTTGTCAAACTTTTCGAAGGCCTTTGAGGTCTGTCTTTACAATAAACTGTTCCATCAAGTAAAACATCTTATTTCTCCGAACCAACATGGTTTCTTTCCATCCAGATCAACTGTCACTAATTTAACTTCCTTTTTAAACACCGCCTATCATGCCATAAATACTAAGCAGCAACTGGACGTTGTGTATACGGACTTGAAGGCTTTCGACAAGTTGAATCATAGTATCTTGAATCTTAAACTTCAAAGGATGGGATTTCATGACAGTCTGTTACGCTTCTTCGCCTCCTACTTGGGAGGTAGAAGGCAATTTGTCGAGTACAGTGGTTACAGGTCTGGGGTCTTCCTGGCATCTAGTGGCGCCCCTCAGGGTAGTGTTTTAGCACCGTTTTTGTTCTCATTGTTTATAAATGACATTTGCAATGACATGTCGAGCCATTCCCTCCTCTTGAAGATCTTTCGTGTCGTCCAGGGACTCGATGATTGTCAGCTTCTTCAGCGGGATCTTGACCGACTGAGTGTTTGGTGTGATCAAAACTGCCTTCCACTTAATGTTCAGAAGTGTAAAAAAATGACCATCTCCCTAATGTATGACACGCAGCGTTACAACTACACCCTCTGTGACGCTTGACTCCCTGACTCGGAGGCTGTGCGAGATCTGGGGGTCATTGTGGACAGGAGACTGACATTCAACGGGCACATCGATGAGGTGGTGTCATCAGCTTTAAAAATACTCGGTTTTGTTACTGGGGCTACCTCCGAGTTTGCGAACCCATCCAGCCGAATAAGTATCTATAATTCATTAGTAAGATCTAAACTTCTTTATGCGGCTCCAGTATGGTTTCCTGACTATAATGTGCATGTGGATAGACTGGAGCTGGTACAGCGTAGATTCCTGAAGCAGCTTTCTTTCAGGGTTGATGGTGTCTATCCGCCCAGAGGTATCGACCAGGGCCAACTGCTCAATCGCTTTAAAACCTTATCCCTGAAACACAGCACTGTCTGTGCAAGCCTGGTACTTCTGTATAAGTTGTGCAACGGCTCTGTTGATGCCTCGGATCTCCTGTCCAAGATTAACTTTTTGGTCCCCCAGTTCAACACTCGCAGACACCTGGTCTTTTACCTCCCCACACACCACACCAATGTGGCTGTCAAAGAGACCATCTATAGGGCATGCGCCTGGTTTAACATGATGAATAGTGTCCACTGCTTGGACCTGTTTAACTTAACTTTAAAAGGCTTTAAGAGGGAGGTGAAGTTGCATGTTCATCTTGTGTAGTCGGGTATTCTGTAATTATATTTATATTTATCTATATATCGTTCTTTGTTCTCATATATATATATATATATTTATTTATAGTATCTTTAGTTTATTATTGTAAAAATATTTTACTTTTTTGTTATTTTACATTGTCTTGTTATTGGGATAACCTGTTGGACAATAAACCATTTGAATTTGAATTTATACCTTAAAATACCTGTCCCGTAGAGAAACCGTAACTACTGACGCCCACCAGCATTGGAATATTCTCATAAGTAACACTCCCTGCCCGACCATCAGAGTAAACAGTTGAAAAATATAAGACAAAGAGATTACATAGTTGGTTTACATCATGGCTCTCCAAGCCATTGTATGTCATACATAGTGGAAGGCTATGCGATTTCCTCAGGCCATTAATATAGGTCCAGAATGATCTAGGATTATCTCTCATGTCTCCCTCAACCCGCTCAATATACCTTGTATGGCAAATCTGTTCAAGCTCAGCGCACGACCTACGCAATTCAGCAAAGATATTATAGTGTACATAGTCCCCATGTGCTTTGAACTTTTTATGTGCAATTTTATTTTTTATTATGAGAGTACGAAGCTCTGCGCTGCACCAGACAGGGAATGTTGAGGTTTTAAATCTCCTCACAGGAACAAATAAATTCACAGTGTATAGAGTAGATAAAGATATGGAATAGAAGGGCACATCTTTAAGACAAGTCCACGCATGCCAATCCTGTGAGTTGAACATACTTACAAGCAAGGAAGTAATTGAAAAAAATAATGAGGAGTGCATCGATACATTTCACCTTACTTTTATAGATAAAAGGCTTATGCTCCTGTACGAATAAAAAAATCAATATTTTATCCTTCATAAAGCCAACATTCATACAAAATGTATCACAGCAAATAAATATATCATGGTCTAGAGACAAAAGTCATTATACATGCTAGTTGCTGATAATATTGAAAAAATTGTGAAGAAAATAACTACAGACTGGACTGATCATACATTTTTCAAAAACCATATTTCTTTCCTTAAAATATGCACAGAATAGCATGCACATAAATAAATGGGAAAGCCATGAATTAATACAAATATTTAGGAATTCCCTCAACTTCTAGAGTGAGAAACTATCTAGTCTATGGAGTGAGAAATTAAAAAACTGCTTATTGCGGGAGCCTATTGAAGATCGATTTTAACTTGCATATTTAATTGTCTTCCATATCTTTAGTTTTAATGTGTTTTAATTTTAATCCTAATTTTAAATTTTTAATATTTACTTTTCGAGCCTTGTGAATAAGAATTGATTCTTTGTACAATAAAGCATTTTGAGCTGAGATGAGAATGAAGGCTGAAAAAACCCTACAGAACAATGTGAAGTAAGCAAGCAATAAATTTTAGAAGATGTAATAACCTTAATAACATAGAGTCCATAGTTGCTTTATATGAATCACTGGTCATTCTGAAGCTCCAGTGTGCATCAGGTATTTGAGCCAGCTTCCTAGAACTGGTAGAAAGGAATTTTTAAAATTTTTATGATATAAAATAATATTCATATTATTCACTAAGCGGGATAATTATTGGTAAACATTTTTAATCTTACAAATTTAGAATTATTGGGCTTTAAAGCAGGGCTTTTGGTATAAAACCACTAGAAATTATTTAGACAATATGGAATTTCTGAAGCAATTATCTCTTTAAGTAACTTTGTTAACAGTAGATCTACATTGCCATATATTTCTGCTCCAAGATTCAATCTATATAGAAATTTCTCTTTTTCAGGCTATGTTTACAATACGACAAGTATTGTGGTTCACTCGATATGTTTCATCTGAGCTTTAGTGAATTTAAAAAGAATTTTGATATGAATATTAATGATAAATAATCTGGCAAGTAAACTAATATAATGCCAGATTTTGAATTTTCTGAAGTTACTCAGGAATTAGTTACGGGCCCTGATACTTTGTGCAGAATGTGTCAGTTTTGGCCGATCCGCAGTCCGATTTTTTAAAAATTATTTGCAAGGTCGTAGAGAAAAAGGGTGTCTTAATGGGGAAAGGTCGAGTTTTAATCAAGTTAAGCAGGGTGTTCCACGGATAACTAGCTAGGACCTGCGCTTTTTCCATTTAAACTTTTGACTTTTACACCTGTGGCAGGTAATGTTCTATACATCAGTATATCGACAACACGAAAATATACTATTCGTTTGAATGATGCAGCCAATGCAGCTTTTAAAGTTAATGAAGAATTGGAAAATATTTCTTCTATATGCAGTGCTCATAACTTAGTTTTGAATGGCTATTATAAGTGTATGATGTTTTCATAGCTCAGTTTATTATCTTCATGTAGTAAATTATTGTGTCTTTAATTATTGTCTTTGTAACCTGATTATTAATATATTTTTTTTAAATCACCTGGATCTTATGGACTGAAAACATAAAAAACAATAGGTAAAGACTATAAGTCAATGATTTAAAACATGGAGTACATTTTTTTGGCAAGTAGCACCGTAAGGAGGAGAAAACTGAACAGAGTAGTAGGTAGTGGAATTACGGGGAGAGCTGCAGAGCGGTTAGAAGATTAGACAAAACAAAGAATGATGTTGGTAATAATTTTGTCAAGGAAATACCTTGAGCATGGTCTATAGTCAGACACAGACCAATACCTCCTAGGTATTGCACAGACACTGGGATAATAACACATAAAACCTACTCCAAAACTACCACTAAAAGAATCTAAAAAATTGTTGCTTTGATCATATTACACCGGATTCCTATAAATACCACAAACTAAAAGAATAGTCCTTATTTATTATCATTGTTTAAGACCACAGGCAATGTTATTACGTTATATTATACATTTTTACCTATAATGTTATATAAAACATAACCTCAAAAATTCACCTTTAACGGCACACAAACACAATTTATACCGTAGCCTGACACAAATCACTGTTCTTACGAGACAAAACGTTGATACAGAAATATTATTTGCACTGCTCTAAATTACAGAGAAAACTGCAAACATAAATCCAAATCTCTAAATAAAAATGTTTTAAAATTCTGATCAGGCTCTTCTGCAACCAATGACACTCAAGGATATTTGACATTTGATTTCATTCATACGTGATTTCATTCAAGCAAACACTTTTGTATAGAGACAAGCGACGTTGCCGATACGCATATTAAATGTTTTCTTGATAACCTTGGTTCTTCAGAAAATGTTCAGAAGTAAAAGAACTAAATTAAGTTCATATTAAATAATTATATAAAAAGGCTAATAAGTACTTACAATTATCTATGAAACAATAATAAAACTAAAAGAGGCTATTTTGTGTGTTATTTTGACGGTTTTAAGTGCTTGAAATTGAATCTCAGCCCGACTGGAAATGATGATGTAAACACTTGGGATTAACTTTTCAAGCGGCTTAGAATGTTCATGTCCAGACCAAAATATTGTAGTATAACGTACCCGGGTCGATTCAACATAGTTGAATCAGATAA
>MU188096.1:7240-20795 GCA_016904865.1 Pissodes strobi | reverse complement strand
TGTATCAGGTCTAATGAAATAGTATTTTAAAGATGTGGGTTATCTCAATATTTTAGGGTTGCCTTGATGCCTTGAACCAAGCGGCGTCAGATCACTACGTATAAATCAGGGTTTAATCATGCCTAACTTCAGAACTATAAGAAATGTCTTCGTTAGCTGACTTATGTATTTAAAATTAAGTTGTTTGTTCTTCTCTACTGTTAATATTATTAATGTTGTGAGAATGAACACGAAGAAGAAAATGTTTGCAATATTATACGCCATGTACCTACGCGGGTTTATGACTCAAAAAACATTATCACACACTATTGGGGTTGCAATTTTAGCGTCGCCCTGAATTTACTTCCAAACACCAACATAACTTACGCAAACGTAAAAATCTGGATTCAAACAGAACTAAACGCGTGATTCAATAAACCACTCTCATAATTTATGAAATCAACATTCTGAAATTCTGAACTGAGATTCAATATAAAGCGGCTTCACTTTCAAGCGCACTTGAAATAGTCGAATTAAAGTTACAGAAAACCTTCATTATTAGATTTAAAATTAGATTTCTTTTTCATTTTCAACTTCAAAAACGTATACCAAAAACTCGAATACCGCTTTTTCAGTATAATAGTCCTCCCGCTTTTTTAAATATTTTATAATTTCGAAATCTGGGATATTTAAATTTTTACGTGTTGTTTCTCACTTTAGGCAGAAATTAAGATTATTTCTGACACATATTTTTCAAACCCTGCGGTCTTTCCGAATTTTTAGGAATGCATTTTATAGCTATACTTAGCTTTAATATATAATATTATAGTTGAATGTATAACATAGACTTTTTGAATTAATATTCAGTTATTTTTAATAAGGGAAGAAGTATAAATTACGATATTTTATAGTATTATTATTACTTTTGTTTACTATGATGCCGCCGGGATTATTTTTTGATGTCTGCTTATATTATTATTTCGTTATTTAAAATTAATAAGAAAATTATAGGATTTAAATTACTCGTGGCAACAGGGCGTTTTAAATTTTGGATGGCAGGTATAGGCAGCCAACATTGCGCACAAATAAAAGAGTTCACCGAGTTTAAAATCGTTTTGAATTCAATCTTCTGTGTTTTCCTGCAGAAGCAAAAATAGTTTTGAAATTGAACTGAAAACGATTTGAGCTGACAATGTCACACAAATTTACCACCAAATAAGTGACTTATTTTTTGTTGCCAAATAATATTTCGAGTAGACATAAAACCTTCATTTTCGCGCCAAAAATTTCTCCATGGGAGTTGCTGAGATTGATCCACTTTCGTTTAATTTTTGGAAAAGATTAATATCTCTAAACTAACCAAAGAAATTAACAATTTTTAAATTGAGCTATTAGGCATGAACCCTATTCGAAATGATATCAAAATTCCATGAAAACGCAGGAAATATTAGAGCCCCAGATTTTAATCTGGGTTAGAGCCTGCCAGCGATGTTTCCAATGATTTCTGAAAAAACTTTAAAATCATATAAATTGCTGCCTTCAAGATTAAAATCAGCAGTTTCGTAATTTTTCAAGTGTGGAAGATGAGAATATTGACGGAACTTCGTTTTAATTAAATAAAATATACTATGTACTGTAAGGATTGTAAGCAATTAGGTATTTTAATTCTTAACATTCTGAAGTTTTTACGGTTTAAAACAAAGCAAAAATTGTCACTAAATATTAATCCAACCTTTTTAAAATACATTTTCCAGTAGTAATAAAAAAAGAATTAAAAATTAATAAAAGCTACTTTCTTACGATACCATAAGACATATACCATTAAATGCAAAAAATACGAAAAAATTTTGAAATTTCTATTAACAATATGTTATTAAATTCTTTAAATACATTTGTATTACTTTTTATCACATGCTGCTTTAATTACAATATTTTATACAGCATATTATACATTTCTTTGAAGGTTTGTACCCAGCATAATATAGGTAATATATTACATATACAATATGCAAATAAATAACAATAAATCAAAATAAAAAAGAATGTAAGTTTTTATAAGAAGGACAGTGTGAGTATACGACAATATCTACATTTATTTACAAACATGGCACTTCAATGTACATATAGGTAACTAAGTAGCTGACTATTAATCCAGCTTGGTTCCAACCAGATTGCACTTTCACTTGCACTTTCGTGATAAGTATTTTATTTTTACCAAGGGCGCCACATAGATGGATCATTCTGTAATCCTGCGTTTATTTTATATAAATTCGATGAAAAGTCTCCATGGGGGGATGTACTGTCTGCTTCACAAACCTGCACATCGTCAGATCGTATTCTTTGGACCGTTCGACATACGGGGCTAGAATTGGAATTGGGTCTGGAGCTGTCACTGAATTCACACACTGCATTATTATTACTGGTGGCAATAGGATCCGTGTTAACATTGGTTTCACCAAAACAAGATGATCGAGAACATTTGCTCTTATCACAGAAGGGCAATTGGCTGATTCTATTCTTAAGTTGAGTTCCATAGTCGACAGCCATCTCCAGAATATCAATCTGTTGCATTTTACCAGGCCTAGGGCCGTTTCTCTTCACTGTCAACAAATCGGGGTCACAATTCAATACAATCTGCTTCAGCGCGTCCAAACTTCGCTTTATTCTATGCTTGTCACTTTTGTTGATAGTTTTTTTCAAAATACACTTTTCTGGCAGAGCCTGATCGTCCGTAGATTCGCAAAGAATTTTCTTCACTTCTTGTTCCATTGCGATGTCGAATAAATTTTGCATGTTTTTCTTTATAAATACGGTAGTCACCCGTCTTTTGTATTGCACAGTAAGAGATCTGAACTTGAAATGTCATAGTTTTCAGAAATAATCATGAAGGCCGAATAAAATTATCCCTACCAAAATTTACCTGCGAAAATATTGGTGTGGACAGAGGGCGGGCAGTTTTTACAATGACTTATTTTATGGGATATTTATTAGGGAGTAATAAAATCGCTCTTGAAAGCGGCATATAGCAAAGCACAGTGTACTAAAATTATTTAAGGGTACATGAAAAGGATGTTTGTCAAATACATAATTACAATTAAGCTGGGATTCGAGAAGAACCAATTCCTAAATTGTCCATATACAGGGGGTTGAAAAAATATGAGTAAGTATCGCTAGTTTGGCACTAAAGATTTGGTATTGCCAATGTAATGTGTAATGTAAAAAAAACATTGAACTAAAAGTGTTATAGGGTATAGGGGCAGGAGAGAGATTTGTTTACTATAATTTGTAAAGATGTTGTTATCAAGATGAATGAAATTTGAGTTAGAAAAATTATACTGAATATCCAACTCGATCGACTAGAGCTGAAGGCTTTCAGTGGTCATGAAGGAAAAATTATTTGAAATAAATACGAGTTATAAAGAAATAATTCTAGAAAAATAAAGTTTGAAAACAAACTACAAAATTCCTGGATGGAACTATAAGGTAAAAAGGCAAGATTTTAATGAAGTTAATGAAATTCCTAGTATGTCGTATATATAATTACATGTTAAGTTATACTTAAATTCTTATGCTTTGGTACTGAAATATGTAACTAAATCTATATATGCACTATGTTCTATAATAATTATTTTGAAGCTATTAACATCTGAAGATAATTTCTAAATTTTGATATTGAACTTATTGAATTTAATATAAATCTAAACAATTCAATTCCGATCTTAACCATTAAACTGTGTCGGCTTTGATGCTTAGATAAATTGTCAATTTCAGTAGTACATTATATTTTAAAATCTATTCAATTTTTGCATGTAATGTATAAAATAATTGTATAATTTTGAAAAACCGGAGTTTTTAATTTTGAGTGTATACCTGAGAATTCTGGGCCTCTAGTTGAGAATTGCGGCCTTTTATCTTAGAATTATTACGTTCTATTTCAAAATTCTGTGTTTCGATGCTATAGCCTATCAAACTCTCAGACTTGTCAAGCTCAGGGGTTCATATAGGTATCAAAACCGATTGAATTTTTGCACGTAGTGTTTTTGATTAAAATAGCAGAAATCGTTAATTTTTAAAACCATAAACTCGATTCTGCTGATGCACTGAAAAAACAATTTGATTGGCTTAAATGCGTACGCACTTGAATCAATTGCGCCATGCATTTGATATATGCCAAATGCATGGCTCAATTGATGCAAATTCAGGACGCATTTGGGATAAACGCCTAAAATTCCTTGTTGCAAAAGGGTATGTTCTTGTCATAAAAGCACAGCAATTTGTATGATTTTATGCCAAAGTTTCAACTCTGCCTTCAAAGTCCATTATGATTTTTTAATAAAGCACTGCGAATTTGCAACAAAAGTATTATAAATTTGCTAAAAAACACTGCGAGTTTGCTGCAAAAGCACTTCGAATTTGCGACAAAAGTATTGCGAATTTGCTAAAAAGCACTGCGAATTTGCTACAAAAGCTCTGCGCATTTGCGACAAAATTATTGCGAATTTGCAACAAAGGCCACGTCGAATTTCTCCTAAAAGCATGCGAGTTTATCTGTATAGGGTGATAAGTTATATGTACCTCTCAAAAACTATTTTACAACTTTCTAAGCCGACTAGCAAAAAAGTTTTTGGGTAGGTCCACATATAACTGATCGCCTTATACAGACAAGCTCGCATGTTTTAGGAGAAATTCGCCATGGCTTTATCTCACATCGCCCTATATACTTCTCAAGATACTCGATTTTAGAGTAACTTACCCAAATAGGACAAATCAATTATTTATAACGTTAAAAAAGTGTTCATATCAAAAAGTCTATGGAAAAATGTATGACCTAAATATAATGTGGGTGTCGGTAGAATGTTTAGTTATACACAGGAGGAATATCGAAATATAGTTTTATTAGTTTCTTTTCATGTAACAAAAATAACATTTTGACATTTTCATAAGGATAACTTACACTAGGTAAAAGACACTTGAGTTATTTAAAATAAACAAAAGCACTTATATGAAGTGAAATCTTTGAAAAGTGCCTTGTTGAAGGTACAAAAAAGTAATACTAATACGAACCTGGTAACAGCAAAAGCACATTAGCTATTGAAAATAAACAGCGAAGCATTTATGAACTGAAATGTTTGACAAAAAAGTGATCCTGTTGAAGGTACAAAAAAAAATTAAAAGATCACTGTTTAGTAGTTTTATATATATACTCGTACTTGTATACGAACTTGGCAAACAGTGAAAACACCGCATCTCCAACAAAAAGTTGCAATGCCAAACCTATTTTAAAACAAAAATTATCAACACTGATCCAGCTAATCCAGCTAATTTCTTCAGCATTGGTGGTAATTACATCAGGTTCTAAAGGTTTGATTTACCATCACCAATCTTTCAGGCTTTGGATGGCTTTTGTCAACTTTTTATCTCCCAGAATATTTTGTTCGAGAATGCCTGCTTCTTCTTTTTTTGGTAATAATTTGATTATATCTAATCCGTCAATGTTTTGCGCTGCAAGAAAACAAATCATAGTTTAGCCAAGGGCAGATCTGACAATAACCCAAACGGATATAAGGTTAAACCAATAATAATAATTAAAAAATCATAATGTATTTTTTTAAATCGGCCCCTAATTTTAGCAGCAAGACATGAGTATATATAAGCAATAAAGAGCCGGGCTCAAAATTTTCACGAAATTGTAACAAAATTATAAGATTTTGATGTCAGAGACTAAGATTTGGCTACAAATGCTTGCGCGTTTAGCCAATAAGCAAAAATGTTTTTGGAAACTTCCATCAAAACACCAGCATTCTATTGAAAAAAGATGGACGCACTGACGCACACCAACGCGTGGTTTTCAAGTTACCTGATGACTTAGGAATTTTCTGAGCTGATAGCTTCACAATTCAAAATGTTTATAGTGGTTAATCTTATTACGCTACAAATGTACTATTATGTGTATTATATACATATATAAATTATTATCTAATCATAGTTTAGAGCTGCATTATATACGGTATATGTCACGATAAAACCTATAGATTAGTTAAAAGAAAGATTTTGATCAACCAACATTGTTGCCATATACATTTTTAAGAAATCATAAATAGAAGAAAACTATACTACTGTACATAACTTACATACCTTAACATTTTGATAACTCCACATCGCCAAGAATTCTTTCACATTACTCATGATCATGTATTCACCATGGAAAAGACACACGCACCTGTTCGATTCGATGTTCAAGAGAAACTGACTACCATCGAGGTGTAGGAAGCCACGCCTCTCCGAATATACCTAGGTATGCCAAAAGCACAGACTCGTTACCAAAAGCATGGCATTTAGGTCTAGAGGCTCCCGAATTTGACACAAAACCGTCTCATTTCACTCTCAGGATGGGAGAAATAACACGGAGAAATTGGCCCAAATTCAGTAATTTTGTGCTAAAGACCGACTTGCTAACAAAAACACGGCTTTAGCCAGAAACGCCCTAATTTGACTTAAAAGCATTTCATTTGGCTCAAAGGCATAATAGGGCAAATGCGCGGTGAATTTGACTCAATTGCAGTGGTTTCGGTTAGCACAAAAGCAATGCCATTGAAATTAAGGAGTCTCCCTTGCCACAAAAGCAAAAAGGGCAATTGCGCGAGTTCATTTGCCATTAAAACATCAGTTTTTTCAGTGTGTGTCCGAAAATTATTCTGAGCCTATTTTTCAAAATTCTAACTATTTATCTCAGAATTATTATGTATCGGGGAATTCAAGCATTTGCATTAGAATTATGACCCTTTATCACAGAATTATTATATCTCGTTTAGTCGTTTGGATTCTCCATAGTTTACGAGAAAGAGCGCGAAACTTGTATGATGCCGGCATATAAGACTTAAGGCATATAAAGCATAAACGCTTTAATTTCGTCCATTTCTTGAACTTCTTTTTAATAATGCATCGCACCACCCACCTTATTAAAGAAAAACAAACATGGCTCTAGTTTCAATTCTCTAATTAATTCAGTTGAAAGATTAAGATTAGAGTCATATTTCTGATCTCCACAGTAACCTGACCATAAACGCACAAAGTAGTCATAAAATAAAAACATATGCCACATCATATATCTTTTAAAATCCCTTTTATACACACTCAATTATGTTCCGAATTCTCAATGGAGTGAGTATTTCCACATGATAAATTTTTTGCTTCTCCACTTATCGACAATAACGTTGCTCAAAAGGAGACTATTAATTTTTCTTATAGCACAATATTCTAAAGCAATTTGACCATATTAAAGGCAATTTATTTGTATGGTGCCAGCTGCCGAAAAAATGTCATATATCATTTCGACTTAAACGATGAAAAATCTCGAACTAATTGTGTATATACGGTTGGTTCTTGATGGGTTGGCCCTTAGCTTTTTAACGTTTGGAACGCCAGGTATAATGCTCAGTGGAATCATAATAATAGTTGTTTGCCGCAGGTTTTGTGGTCTTTGTTAATTAGTCAAGTGTAGGAATTACAGATTTGTTATTCTCTCTCGGGCTAGATAAAAGTTAATATCACCTCGCAAATGCAAACTGACGATAGTGATCCCTAAGTATCCAAATCTCCGATCTTCTTTGCAGAAATGTATTTTTGTCTTGATGATGATGTATGATGTTCGTGGTTCTACTAATTAAAATAGTTTTTCTGTACCTAGGGAAGAACCGGGCAGTCACGCTTAGTTAATTACATTTCATTATTTTGGAATATCTGTAATACTTATTTTGCCACTAAATGTGGTACGTACGTTGTACTTAATTTTTTTCCCATTAGTATGTACTTCATTTTATGTTACCAACATATTAAAAAAAAACTGTTTGTTTCTGAAAACCTTGCAATGGGTGGAGATACCAGAGATGGAGGGTAACGGCGATCATATAATATAATATAACAGGTAAGGGAAATTTAAGAGAAAATAGAACAAAGTAGTGGGCTTATCTTATATAGTTTAGTTTTAAACACATTCTAAACACAAAAGTTACACACACACAGGATTTAGAGCCATTGTGTCCGGTGCAATTTGGGTTTGCCCATTTCTTACACACTCCACATTTAAACCACATTTCAGATTTTTTTCTTTATTTTTGCTTTTTTCTTCATTCATTATCTTTTAAATAATATTCTTTTTATGGAGTGGTAGCTAACACTTTTGACATTCCCAACCTTGTTCCTTTCTGTATAGCTTCTTAATTTTTTTTTTATTGTTGCCAAATTTTGGTGATAGTTATTTTATCAGGATTTGCTTTAAAATTGCTTTATTTGGCAGTACTGACTAATCGTTTTTAAGCACATATTCCTTAATGGCATGCTAATATTTAAGGAAGTAACTCCTCAGGTCATTTTATGAACAGGGTGGCTCGAATTCGAGTATATGTATGGGGATCTCGAAAACCGTAAGAGATCCAGTGTCGGTCAAATTAGGGGAAATTTGCGAATTTAGGTGCCTAACAATATGCCGTTTAGGAAGTTTTTAAATTCCGAGTATTTCCGGAGGTATCGGGAAAAAAGCAAAATTTTGAAAAATCGATTTATTTTTTTCCTCGGCTTATTTAAAAACGTATTTCAAATTGAATGGCACTTTTGCATTGTCACTTTTTCGCTCTATCCAACGGTGGCATCCAGTTTGGGATCCGACGTTTCGTCTACAAGATATCATCATCAACTTTCTTTTTTTAAATACAAACTTTACTTTGCTTTTTTATCGTTTTTGAGATGATATTGGCGTTAATAATATGAATATTTGTTTTTGTTTTATTTTTTCCTTGAAATTGCTTATTTTGCTTTTGCGTAATTTTCAATAGTTTAAGTTACTTTTGAAATTTTTCCATTCTATTAAAATATTTCATTTTATTTTTTGTGTTAAGCGGAAAATTGGAGCCTTTATTTTCGATAAAGATAAAAAATGGCGAAACTAAATAGACAAGTTCGTTTATTTTTTACACATTAGCAAAATAAATAATAGAAAAAAAATGGAAATAAAAATTAAAAAGAAAAATAAAAAAATAAAATCACATATTTATAGTAATAAGGCCAATATCATCTGAAAAACTATACAAAAAATCAAGTTTAAAAAAAGAGATTTGATGATGATTCCTTGAAGACGAAACGTCGGATTCCAAACGGATACCACCATTAGATGGAGTGGAAAAGTGGCAATACAAAAGTGCAATTCAATTTGGAATCCGTTTTTAAATAAGCTCAGGAAAAAATAAAACGGTTTTTCAATATTTCGTTTTTTTTTAATATCTCCGGAAATACTCGGAATTTTAAAACTTTCAAAAAGGCATATTGTTAGGCACCCAAATGCGCAATTTTGCCCTAATTTGACCGATGCTGTATCTCTTACGGTTTTCGAGTTCGCCACACATAGACTTACATTCGAGCCACCCTGAAGAGATGAATAAATTCAGTGTCGGCTCGTGGGTTGGAAGGAGGGCACGAAAAATAATTTTTAAATTAAAAACTCCAAATTTCTTATCCTCAAATAAATGGTAAGCATTTAAATATTTTTCAATTTTTTGGGTCCTTCCCCTGGAAAAATCCACGGACCTCCACTGATCATTTCCAAATGGCATTGAATACCAAACTTGTCATGATAAAGTCAATAGCAAGAAGTCAACTGACGTATGGCTCAACAGCCTGGGGATACGCAGCGAAATCAAGCATTAAATTGCTAACGAGTACAGAGAACGTACTAATCAGCAAAACAGCTGGCGCACCTTGGTTTGGCAGAAATGCTGACCTGCAACGAGACCTACAGTGGCAGCCTTTAGAAGACTTTATAGTCGAAAAGGCCAGGCGCGTATTCCTAGAGGCACAAAACCATGCTGATGAAGACCTGAGAGAAGTCATCAACTATCACCCAGACGACCGGAATCCAAGGGCCAGAAGATGCGCCAGACCCAGGAGTATAATTGTATTAGAACACAACATAAGAGACGACAGACTATACACGAGATCCGTGATCAAGTAATCACACTCGAGGAAACTACATAGGATGATCAGGATTTAATAGGATTTAATCCCGGAAGTCCTTAATCCGACGTGCAGCAGATAATCCCCTAGAGGGGTCCAAGCACAGGTCGGTAATAGCTGGAAGTTTTAGGTGGTATGCCACTGCAGCGAGTTCAGCACTATCCCCCACCTGGGATGGTGTGCATAAGAGAGCATTTTTACCAGACCACAAAAAAATGATCATTATCAATGTTAATAAAAATTAATAATTGTATATTCTTATGGACTTTTCTTCATAAAATGACCTGATAAATCACATTTTCAAATATTAGCACGTCATTGAGGAATATTTGTTCAAAAATTATTGATAGTGGAGCGATAGAATAACTTTTCTTACTAAAATTTGTAGATTGATATCCTATTACATACCAAAATTAAAGATAATATCTAAAGTACTTTCAAAGATCTTAAAAGTAACGATTTAAAAATAAATGTTCTTACGAACTTTTTATTCAACAAATTACCTGAGGAATCAGCCCCGAAATATTAGCCCGTCACTAAGGACGACTCTGCATATTATTATTATTATTATTTTAATGAAACAGTGTTATGTTGTTATTTTGCTCTGGATGTGGTGAAAATGGTGCTGTCAATGGCGCTTTATCGACCATCATGATCTTCTCGCTCTTATTTATTTTTTAGATTGGCATACTTTTTAGATATTCTTTGTGTTGGCAAGAGGTACGGATTGTGGCCCCTTAGGTTTGGCCCTCAAGTCTCTGCATGGATTCCTAGTCCTCCGTATCAGTCCGACTCTGAGTAATAACAGAGAAAAAAGAACTATTTATTGGGGAAACACCCCAACATGTGTTCTTTCGTTTTTCACCGTATAGTTTGGTGATAACACTGTAGTAGTATAAATGAGCCATAACTAAACTCCTAATATATTTATTTCATTCCAGGTAATTCAGTTTCTCCTTAGTCTGAACCTGGATTGTCGGTATAATAAATTCCGTTATATGCAACAATTTCTAAAAAGCAAGTTGACAATCCCTCAAGGAAATCGTTATTAATCATTCTAAATTTAATATATTTTTGTCTCCGTCAATGTTGTGTAAACAACCATATGTCAAATAAAGAAAGAACATGCTTCAACCCTCTCAAATTCATCCGCCTGCGCGTAATTAGTGATTTTAACAAGGGAATATTTGAATTATATTAATGTAAGTTTTAGTGAACCGAAATAAATAAAATTAATATGGTTTCCTAAAAAAAAATAATAAACCAAGCTAATCAAACACAATATTACCCCCCTTTCATTGGTAAACTATTTAAGACTTAATGCAATTCTGGTAACTTACCGTATATATGAATTAAACTTGGTTGCTTATTAAAGGACGTCTAATAATCAAGCAATTCGCCAAAAATTGAAAAGTCCAACCCTGTTCATTGCGGGAAACCCATAAAGTTGCAAAAAATATTGCCAAAATAACCCCTTTATTCCGAAAGTCGCAAATTTATCGACGTTTACAACCACCCCTAAAAAAAGGGTTGATAGTAATGTTTTTTACAGCATCCCTGCCAATATTAACTCTTTCCAATATCGTCGTAATAAAAAAGTCAAAGGTTTTAAAGGCCTTTCCAAAGGGCTATTAACCCTTCGAAAATTGCACTTTTGCGAAAATTTTACAACTCAATGCAAACTTATGTTCAGGTCCTGTATAGTTTTGTACAGGGTCGGATTGATATACTGACCCAAACCAGAAAGTAGTTAGTAACATTTTCGCGAGTTTGGTAACTTACTGTACAGGGTGTTCATTTATATTTTGACACCCACATGCAGAGTTTGTTAAAAAACTTTAAAAATAAAAGTTGTATGTTTTTTCTGTATTATCTTTTGAGCATATCAGTAATAAAGTGAGCCTCGCAAAGTTAAGAAAAATGAACGACTTCACTTTTTTTGAATGGAATACCCTGCATATGATTACATTTTTGGACTCTCCAGAGAAATCTAAACATACTTCGTGTATAATATCATATACCTATCTTCGGCTGTTTGCGAAATATTGACAGTTGAAGTCGGTCATTTTGACAGTTCGACAGGCTCTACAATCCAAACTGCACGAGATCAAAGAAATCGGTTTGCACATTTCAATCTTAGGTTTCATAAGCTATCGAGTGACAACTTTGAATTTAATCGGAGGATTAAAATTTCCGGTTAATTTTATCCCCAGGTTAAATTTGAAGCTACTGTCATTCGATAGCTTATGAAAACCTAAGATAGAAATGTGCAAACCGATTTCTTTGACCTCGTGCAGTTTAGATTTTAGAGCCTGTCAAAGTGTAAAAATGACCGACTTTGAACTGTCAATATTTCGTAAATAGCTAAAGATAGGTATACGATATTATACATGAAATGTATTTAGATTTCTCTGGAGAGTCCAAAAATGCAGCAATATGCAGGGTATTCCTTTCAGTGGCGCACCCAGAAAATTTGGGGTGCCACGCCCTGATGCCATACTTTTTTCATACAGTCTGAGGAGGGCTCTGGCCCGATGCCCCCCTCTGGGTGCGCTACTGATTCCTTTCAAAAAAAGTGAAGTTGTTAATTTTTCTTAACTTTGCGATGCTCGTTTGTTTTCACCGATATGCTCAAAAGATAACAAAGAAAAAGCCATTTCAAAAGTTTTTGCATATCTCTTTTAATAAACCCTGTAGGTGGAGACTGGAGAACTTTAATGCCAAAGTGGGAAACACCGAAAATGACAACGAACTAAGAAACTTAGTAGGTAAATATGGACTGGGAGAAAGAAATCAACGTGGGGAAAGACTTATACAATTTTCGCGTCGCCTTTCAACATGGACATCTCCATCAGGTCTCTACAAAAACCAAATAGACTACACATTGATAAGAACACGATAGCGGACATCAATAAAGAACAGTTGTCCACGGCCCGGAGCAATCTGCGGATCCGATCATCAATTACTAAAGTCTTACCTTAGTGTAAAACTAAAGTAAATCCATCTCACAAAATCTAACCAAAAAATACCTACGCCTGAACCAAACAGGTTTCAACAGAAACTGAAAGCAACAGAACCACCGCAGGTTACTGAGGATGTAAATGAGTCGTGGAACGCAATAAAATCTTGGATAGTGTCCGGTACAAACGAGTTTAAAGAAACTGCTCCACTCAAAAAAAAGCATTGGATGACAAAAGAAACAACAATTTTAATAGAGTCACGCAAGCAGGAAGCTTCCTTAAATTCCATTAGTCAAGAAGAGAAGACAAAACTTGATAAAGCAATTCAAAAAGCATGTAAAGCCGACAAAAACAAACACATGCAAAGATCTGGAAGAACATGCAAACAATAATAGAACCCACGAATTACACCAAAAAGTTAAATATCTAGGCAGAGAAGTCAAATCACAAACGCAAATAATAAAAAATGATAAAGGAGAAACAATTACAGGCTCCACTGGCATAGCCGAGGTATGAAGGCAATACTGTAGAAAAATTATTTAGTAATGCAGACACAAATGAACAGCAACAAACGGTACACGAAATGGAAAAAGAACCCCCAATTTTAAAAT